>WOFM01001849.1:0-238572 GCA_011428145.1 Ericerus pela
AAAAGAAGTTGTTTCTGTGAATTGTTCAGGTATGTACTAATTGTTATCAATTCACTATACAAGCATATTATACTTTCAGCACGATTTCTAATAACTTAAATATAAAATCTTACATACCTTTTTTGCTCATTTTCAGAGCAATGAAGTTAACAAATGCCTCATTATCTGATCAACCAGTGAACAAAATGCAGTTACCGAATCACCGAAAAAGATTTAATCTCGACGAAATGATAAATCGCTATAAGATGTGGTACCAGTTTCAAGAGTACCTGAGAGTTTTGAATCAAACGTCCGAAAATTTATCTAAAAGTTGGATTCAAGTCATCAATAAGTTACCAGATTTATTCTACCCACATACATCGTCTGTGGCTGACTCTAAAGAAATCGATCAAAGTTCCTTCTCTACATTATTAGAGAAAGAAACCAAAGAGGACAGTTCCTTGACGCTGAAAACGGCTGACATTACTAATATTGAGAAAAAAGATTCAGCGTACATATTACCACTTATTGGAGGCTGGAGAACTAAACAGTATCCGAAAGAGGGTATCGAGAAGAGAAATTCTACACCGAAATGGAAAACTGATATTACCTTTTCATCGTCTGTGAGTCATAATAATATCGTCAAATATCAGTTTTTACCTGATTAGTTTTCTTTAATCGATATTTTTCTTCAGCAGAACGTACAAGCTGACATTCTTTCTCGTACCAAACAACTTTTAATTCTAATCGAAATGGCTGAATCTGTGCAGTCTCGTTTAAAACGTATCGAAGATCTAATAACCTTCGTGGCCCACAATTCCGATGCCAAATTGATTGCTGTGAAAGTGAGTCTGCATATTTTGACGTAATTATACGAACACTCACTTTATGCTTGAAAATATAAACATCCAGACA
Organism: Ericerus pela; assembly: GCA_011428145.1. Taxonomy (NCBI): domain Eukaryota; kingdom Metazoa; phylum Arthropoda; class Insecta; order Hemiptera; family Coccidae; genus Ericerus; species Ericerus pela. Next base: position 895 of record WOFM01001849.1, read on the forward strand.
TTGTAATTTCCAGAACGGTGCTATTAAGAAACTTCTTCACATCAAACGCAGAACAAAAGATGCAACAACTCATCAAATTTTAAGAGAAGCCTTCGCGTTGTTGGGTCACGTAGATCCACTGCCAGGCAAAGGAATAAGAATATTGACTGTCGATGGTGGAGGAATTAGGTAACTTCACGTTTTGCTTTGGTTATCCAGAATTTTATTTCTCGAAGACTAATAAACCTTTATTTTACAGAGGAATAGCTGTGATCGATATGCTTAGAAAACTTGAAGAGCTGACTGGAAAACGAATTTACGAATTATTCGATTACATATGCGGAGTTAGTACTGGTTCCATTCTCGTATCTTGCATTGGTTAGAAACGAAATTTTTCACTAAACCTCTGCCATCGTTAACCAGTTGAACAATTCTTATCGATTTTATACTTATATTAGGAACTCCGAAAGGAATGTCCATGCCCGAAGCTGACATTATGTATACAGAATTTGGAACCAAGTTATTTACTCAAAGTCCATTTTGGGGAGTTGGTAATTTAGTCTTAAATCGAGCTTATTACGACACGACAATGTTCGAACAATTATTGAAGAGATTCGTGGGTGAAACGCCCTTAATAAAAACTAACAGAGACGCGCAATGCCCAAAGGTGAGAATTAACAAAAGTTTTCAATTTATTGCTTGTTAACCTTTAGAGTATCCAAGAACCCTTTAAAAACGTGATTTTAGTTTTATTTCATTTAAATGTTGTGCCGTGCTTGAACGCAAATAGAAGTGATATACTTCTTGATAGTATAGTATCTATGTGTCTAGTATGTACGCAGCAGAAGAAAATATTTTCTTAATCAGAAAGTTTGTAATGAAATTCATATTTCTTCTTCTATTGAATAAATGTAAACACTGCAGTCGCAGCAAGTTGCCTGACATGCTGATTTTTGGTACCAAATTTTTATTATATTTTTAGATAGTAACTTATTCTTTTTTTTTTTTTTTTTTTTTGCGTCTTGGCAATGTAGTCATTTTATCGAGCATCTTTTGATTATTGATACCAATTTTGGGGAGGAGGAGATGATCAGTGGTCTCCTAACGTGAATTTTCCAATCATACGAGGGAATATCAATTAAACCAAACCCGAATACGCCGGTATTTCGAAGCGAGAATGTGGCAGCAGTTACTCTTTTTCCAACTTTCTGTCCAAAATCTGTATTCAAATTTGAAAATTTGGACACCAAATATCAATAATTTTATCAGAAATTACGGTATTATTATTTTACAATTTAACAAAAATTTCTTGATTCTCTTCTCTCCTTTTTACCCAGTTTGTTTTGTTTTAAATGTAAAGTAGGATTTCTTTAGAAAATCTACTTATTACGCTTGATGCGGTATTAGCTCCCAGGGTTTGGAGGTAGGTTCGTTTTTTGTTTCATGACCTCGGGAAAATTTTGGCACCAATAACTCAAATTCGTGTATATATTCCATTTTTTTATTCTCTCCGTACAGGTCGCAATTTTTGTCCTATAATCACGAAATTTGGTACGAACATTTGTACTAAGCCAAGGACCAGACCTATTGTTTTTGTTGCAGATCGGCTGTATGGTACTTCCGGTACTGCTATTTTCGTTTTTGTTTTGGCTATAAAAATTTAAATTTTCAACCTGTAGCTACGAAAGTTGAAACAAATATTCATTACAATCTATTATATCTTGCTATCAATTTTGGTGTGGATAAGTGGTGCGGTATTTCGGGTAATACTATTTTCGTTTTTATATTGGCTATAAAATGCACTTTTTACACCAATAGGAACGTAGTTCGAAACAAAACTTTTTAAGGACTTCCTAATTTTGAAAACTTACTTTTCCGAATGGAACTGCTGTTGCGTTAGAGTTTTTTTATTTTATGTACCTCTTTTTTGTTCCTTTCTCTCCTAGTGTATCCTCCCTTGTACCCTGCCCTCTTATACAAATCCCTCTTGTCGGTGTGTATGTGTGCACGCGCGTGTGAATGGATAATGCTTTTACCATCACCACCATTATCATTTTCATCGTCGTCGACATCAATAAGTATCTTTACAAGTTTCACGTGTTCCAGTACACAGTTGTTTTTTTTTTTTTAGTAAAGCATGTTTATAAATTTGTAAATTTTGTCTAATCTTGCAAAATAATTTTTCTTGAACTTTCTTTCAACTGACCTCCAGGACCTCATGTTGGAGTATTTACAAATTTTCCCACCGTTTTTGTTGTTAATTTGTTTTTACTTTGATAAAGGAAAAATTCAGTTCAATTATTCTAAACCAAATTTTGATGAAAATTATTTCGGGGTGTACGTCAGGATGACTACTGTATTTTTTTTTGTTTTTGTTTTTGTTTTTCTCCAGTTCACTATTTAGGTACACCATCTTACGAGTAAAAAATTTTATTTCATTTTTTTGCAGCCTTTTTCCATTACATTAACCTACTATTAAGATTTTACATTATTTTTTTTGCAGTTAGCATCGGTGTCTACAGTAATGAATCAAAGTTCGATAATGCCGTTTGTTTTCCGAAATTATTCTCTACCTTGTGATCGACAGTCTCAGTATTTAGGAAGCTCTAAATACACTCTATATGAGTCAGTAAGGGCATCCGGTGCAGCACCAACAGTTTTCCAAGAATTTTGTTTGGATGGAATCGTTCATCAGGTATAAAACTACGCATTTGAGAGGAAAATATAATTTCGTGTAAACAAGACAACTGCGTCATTCCTTAAAGTGCGAAACAATATTTTGCGTTTTTCGCGAAACTGCGTCACTTATGACGCTTTGGATCGTGCGACGCATTATTTCAATGATCCGTAGTATTTTTAATTTTTTATCTCTGTTTTTTAGGATGGAGGAATTTTAGTTAATAATCCTTGCGCTGTTGCGATTCACGAAGCAAAACTTTTGTGGCCAAACAGCGAAATTCAGAGCGTCATCTCGTGTGGCACCGGTCGGCGAGCACCTACTGCCGTTGCCGCATATTCCTCTGAGGCTGTGAAAAAGGCATCTTCTGTCTCGTGGAAAACCCTAATTCATAGAATTCTTGAAAGTGCTACCGATACGGAAGGTAATTTCATAAACCTAAACGAGCAAACCTGAATGCCGCGTTAATTTGTGGACAAGTGCAACCGTATTATTCGCGTGAATGCTTGTTTTTCAGCTGTCCATACAATGTGCAATGACTTGCTCCCGCCAAACGTTTACTTTCGTTTCAACCCATATCTAACCGATGTCATTCCGATGCACGAAAATAAACCCGAGAAAATTGCGCAGCTTCGCGAGGAGACTGCGCTGTACATTCGGAAGAATGAAGAAAAATTCGTGGATGCTGCCACAAATCTATTAATTAAAAGAACCGCATCGCAAAGAATTCGCGATTTTGTCGAATCGAAGTATTTCGAGTATGGGATCAACAAGGCGACTTGATCGTGTGTCTTATGATAATTTTTCGTTGAGTAGCCCGTCTCAGCAAACCATGTTAAACGTTTAATTAAACTCGGGATTTGTGACTTGTAGTTAATTTCAGTCGGACCACAGACCACTATTTAGATAGACTCCAATTTCAGATTTTACCTGATTTGCCATTTTCTTCATATTTCTGTATTAGTCATTTAATGCTTTAAGTTCTCTTCTTGTTTAATAACCACTATTTTCTTTGTGATGTTGCATTAAATTGTAGTTTTTATATAGACTAAATATTTATTTATTACGAGTAAATTTCAAGTTTAGCCTGAAACTGTAGAAAATAGGTCTCAAAAACTTTCAATACTTAAAACATGATATGTCAATGTCATGTACAAACTAATGGACCTGAAAGCTTCTTGAGAGATTGTTCTCTTCCCCTTGTAAGAACAAAAATGCAAGAAGCTTTCCATGTTTGCTGCTGGAAACGTTTAACAACGAACAGTAACGGATTTTTCCGCTTGCGTTCTTTCGCTATCGTATTGAATTTTTCAATTTTCCTGAACATTTATTCTGATGTTCAAGACTATTTGATACAAAATTCCTCGCCTTTTTGAATAATCGTTCGGGTATGCCATCATAAAAGAACGGATGGATAAAATTGAAAATATGGGTAACGCTCCTGTTTATTTCACCAGTTCTATTAAACTGATTTTACGTCATCTTATTTCAAAATGTGGATTAGTCAGTATGATCAGGAGCTGACATTTCAGGAGAGCCAAGTAAGCAGTAACGTTTTCAACTTGACGGACTAGTTATTTTAACGGATCTGTGTATTTAGTGCTCCTGTCCATGACAGAAAACAAACCATTTCACTGCTGACAGACTGAGTTAATCACTGTGATATCTACCTACTCCGCAGGGGCGCCATTAGCTTTTTTTTGAGAGGTGGGCTAAGTGGACCCCGGCAAAACATTAAAAGAAAAAAACGCTTTTAAAGGTGGCCTTTGCTTCTATGTAATTTTTTTTTGTCAATTAAGGAATCATAATCCGACTGTTCGATCGTACTTTCAACAATATTAGATTTCCGCATTTTTCACAATTTTTCGAGGGGCTAGTCCATTGTAGAACCGCCATTACTAATGCGTACTATTGCATTTCGATTTCACGATCACCGGCAATAGGAGGGTAAACAGTGTTGTGACCCATTCATTTTTCCGACAAACTAACAATTTCCGTAGAGCACCTTAAAAATAACAATAAAACTTTTCGGAAGGTCAGAATCATATAATTTATTACTTTCAAACTAGAATGCAATAATTTTTCACGTGAAAATTATTCGGGCTGAATTAGCGATACTATTCAATTTCTGCGTCTCTGTTCTCGGTTTCTAACTTGAAAAAAGTAACATTTTTTTGTAGAAAGATATAAATCTGAAATTACAAATTCACGAATTTCCAAAAAATTATCGTAATCAGGATTTCAAACTGTGTTTCGAAAATAGTACCAACCAGCAAAGATGAAATAACCTACTGCTCGGTTTATTTCAAAAAATAATACTATCATTGTCATTGACTCACATTTTCTCAACTCACAACAAGAATATGTTTCCGAGTTTTAGTGTTGCCTATTGGATAGATCTGCCTGTGGCGAAGCGGTTATGTTTTCAGCTTTTCAATAGAATGGTTGAAATTTCGAGACCGCCCACCATTATATTCCTGAACCAAAATTATGTATGTCCAGTTCGGTTCTTTTGATGTTCCAAAACATGATTGGGAAATTCATGCTGGTATACTATCGATCACCGAATATCCACCATCCTCCACTCCGACATCAAATATATCCTCCAAACGCTGGGCAAAATGGTTCAGTTTTCACAAAGCCCAATTAAAAAAAAAAAAATTTATTTCACTACCAAGTACAATATTGCTCAACTTCTAATTTTCGAAAAATTTCAAAACTCAGATCCTGAAAACACAGATTATTAATACCTAATTATGATAAATTTCTACAAACTAATACAAATCAGCGCAACACAATTTCGGTTCTCAACATTCTAAACCTGAGACGATTCATTTTACAAATCAAAAATTTACTCATTTCAACACTCATTTTTACATACTGTATTAATGTATAGGTACAATGGATGAGGACGAACGATACCTACTTGGATAAATTAGCAATTATATTACTCAATTCACAATCTTCTGGTATTCACTCAAAAAGAAAAAAGATTTTAATCGGATATGTACAATAAAAAAAAATATATATATATATGTATATCTATATATAAAAGTCAATTAAAAATTGAAAAAAAAACTAACTGATGCGTAGGATCAAGTGTAAATTTTAACAAAGGAAAAATTGAAATTTAACTTAAGCAAATAAAATAATATAATCAGCTTAGGCAAAATGTATGTAGAAAAAAGGAATTAAAACATAATTATTTGGCCTTTCTTGATCTGTACATTAGAGAAAAAAAAAGAAAAAGAAGAGATATTGGAAAACGAAATTCCTTCCAACAAACTTTTTTTCAACCTAAGAACTACTTCAGAAAGAAGCAACATAAACACACCAATAAAAACTTGAAAATATGATTTCAAGTACGGATCCATCACTCACATATGGAAAAAAAGGTGCAAAAGAGAAGTTACATAGGTAATTAAAATTTTAAAATAAATTAAAATAGCATATCAACATTTAGACGCAGCAACAAGGATCATAAACGATCATGTAATCGTAACACGGAACCAGTTAACGAAAAATATACTTAACTTACTCTCCGACCAATCCGAGACAACTACTAACAAATAAGAAACAAAAATCTGTACAATGATAAATCACAGATACTGATAACTGTGAACGAACGTTTTTTTTTTTTTCCAGTGTTGTCAGATTTTTCGTTCTTGTGTGTTCTACACTAACAACTCTCAGTTTAACGGAAAGCAAACTCATGCCATCCTCACGAGATTCGTAAATTCCACATGTGAATATACCACGTAATTCTTCATTTTGGGAATTATTTTTCGAATTCAAGAGCAGCGAATTGTTCTTCGTCTACTTCTGTGACCATTAAATTTCCGTCCGGTAGCAACAATACCACTCGTCGTGGACCGCCTATTTGAGAAAAATAACGAGAAATGTTGTTACTATTTGGAAACCAAAAAAATATGGAAAAATAAAATATAAAAAAAATTCAAATATATGGTCTTTGAACAAACGGAGCAGACATTTCATGAGAAAATCAAAAAATCGAATTCTTTGTACATCAACACTCACTCTTAATTGAAGTCATTTCATCCAAGAATAAAGACGATACTCTATTTCAATGCCTTGAAAAACAATTAGAAGTTTTAGGCAATAAAAACACAACCATTTAAGAAGAGGCGTGTTAAAGATGTTTGATTGAGAAGTACGTTGATATGTTTGGACGAAGTACCCAATTTAAATATTAGGTTCAAAAAACATTATGCTGTGAAAATCCAAAATATGGAAATAGAAAAGATTTTGTTTTCTCTTTCAACCGGAATTTGAAATTCTTAAATCGTGCTACAGATGAATAAATCATTATCGATTATCATGCGAAATTACTATAGCCATTAAAATACATAAATTCAAGAAGAAATATCAAAACGATTCACAAAAAAAAATCAACTGAAAATCCCAAGGTATTTACGATTCAAAATCGATTATCTTACCAGCAGGATTAGGTTCACCCGCTTCAATGAGTTGAGCAACTACTTGGCCAGAATTTTCATCAGCATTTTCTGCCATTTGAGCTTCTGTTTCTTCAGCTGTTTCAACTTCGCTCATTTCTGTACCTTGAAGCTGAACTAATTCTACTTGACCATTCTCCTCTTGCTTCACGTAAATTTGCGATCCGTCCGGTAAAATGTTAACCTTCGTCCGAAAAAACAAAATACAAGATACCATTACAATATTCATCGGGCAAAGTAGGTGAAATATTGTAATCTGTGATAGGGATATGTAGAATGTAACGAAAAATGAGAAACCCAAATAGAATAATTTTCTTGAACAAGTCGCCAAGAAAATTGAACAGAAAAATTCAAAATTCAAAATTTAATACCTGATTTGGAACAAGCTGAGCGACGGCATCAGCATACGCACTTTCTAACGTTAATACAGTAGAACCATCTTCGTTGGTTCTTTGCATAACCTGATGCCCATCTTCCGTCACAAATACGCATTGTTGTTCATCTTCCCCAGACGCAACCACGATAGTATCACCTTCTAGTTTTGCATTAGCAACCTACGAAAAATAAGTACAAGAGAAAATAAGTAATAATTTACCGTATTCGTAAACGCCACACCCAATTGCTCACTTGATAAACAAGTCCATCCTCTCCCGTAATAGTCAACATATTCGTATTTTCACTGTTTTCTTCACCGCCCAAATTATTGGCAACTGGAAGATTTTTCAATCCATTTTCAGCTTGAACATATGCAGCACTTTGTAATAATCCAACTTGTCCTGCACTATAAGATCACAAACACGTTAAATACGAAGCGTGTACAGTATTCATGAATATTATGATAGTTCATACTTGGTAACTTTGTAAGTGTTGCCATTAATCTCAGCATACGTTGTTTCACCAGCTGTATCGCCACCGACAATATTTTCCGACTCGGTCTGGAATGAACAGCGAAAAATTTAGAAAAATTCGTAAATAAAAATCCGACCTTCTCAATAATACAGATAAATGTTCATACAAAACACAAGAATTAGGTAATCTAGACAAAAACTAAATATAACAATCTTAATGATTCAATTTTCAAGTTTCTAGTTACCTCATTAGCAAGTTAATTATGAGTAGTAATAACGATCGCCACTAAAATAATTACTACGAAAAAATAACGATAACAGAAACTGAAAAAATATAAAAATTGTCATGTCAACATACGTTGTGTTCATTTTCTTGTTTCAGCATCTCAGGTGGAACTGGCGATGGAACAGGAGAAGGTTCTGGCGTCGGCTCAGGAGTAGGCTCTCCTTCAGCTCTCATCAGTCTTTTACCCGTTTCAGGATCCAATGTTAATGGTCTGGTAGGACTGAGTGGTTCCATATCCAGTTCTAAAATATTATTATTATTAACACACATACTCAGACATTATCTCATGCACAGAGGTTTAAAATGAATTTCTACTAGCACTAAAATCCGAGTTAATGAAAAAATCGAAGTTTGTTAACACATTAGACGTTCCGAAGAGCATTCTCAATTATTTGAAACAAAATTCGGCGTATTACAATTTGTAATGAATCCTCCGGTGTATCCGTTATTAGGTGCGACTACAAACATTTACTGTTTAAAATCTTCCAAGTTATTTTTAATTCTTTCAAATTCAACATTGAAAAGAACCAAATGTAGATAGAGATTTTGACGAAATGATTCAATGATTAAAAAATCAACCAGGAAAACCCAATTATATCATTTTAGGATTTAATGAAAAACAGAAACACTAACAGGGTCATTACCCGGCGACGAAACTCACACCAAATCAAACCAGTCAAAAAAAAATTCGGCACAGAGAATTCATTCTGAATTATTACCGACCAAATTAATCGGTATGAACTAAAGTAAAAGAACAACAAAAGCTTCGCATCAAGAGTCTAGGTCCAAATCAATTTTCAATAACATTCCTTTTGTGCACAACATTGTTAACAATTATTAAAAATTAAATTTTTGGCTAATCCTGCGTGTTCGAATAATATGATGTATTTATTGAGCAAAAAAAATTTTTGAAGTTGAGATAAATGTTACCTCTTAACTTCCTTTAGACTACGAACAGAATTCAAGAGATATTGACCAAGCAAAACCAGAAGTGGTAAATCTGATCCTAGTATGAGAGGTACTCTTTGTACCAAATTTCATGACTATTGAAAGAGAACTGCAACTTTTAGAAACTCCAACAGCTCCAAGGAATGAACCATAATACCAATACGAACCAAATTTGCAATCGTGTTAGATATACTTCAGCAACAAAATCGCCCCATCAGACGTACCATAAAGCCTATCCCCACCAAAATTGATAGGTACTGTCCATGACCTAAAGCACATACGTATACCAAATTTCAAGCTTATCGATTGAAAATGCGACCTGTACGCTGTTCAATAAAAAATGCATAAACTGATCTATCGAATGGATAATGCGCCCGATCGGGACCAAAAACGATAGGATTCTTCCTCAGGTGAATTTGAATATGTTTTAAATTTCGAAACCATATAATCAAAATTACGCCTGGAAATGGATTCAACACAAAAGAAGGTACATAAAAAAAATGAATTTTCAAAAATAGTGCAAAATGCTCAGAAAATAATGAAACAAAAAACGTACCCACTCCCACCCTTGGGTCTAAATACCCAGGCAATTTTAATAAATGGATTTTTTTCAAAAATCTAATTAAAAACATTAATTGAGGATAAATTTATCATTTTGGTTCAATGGATTCGTGTCCATTATCATGTTTTCAAAACTTACGAAAAAATCCGCCAGAGGTCATCCACTTTGTGTGTCGAGTCCCAATCATATAGAGACATGTTTTGATAATCCACACATCCAGTTAAAGAATGAATAGAGAAATAATGATTCATTAATCAATTAATAATTATTAATCTTAATTCATTATTCATTCGTTAATCTCATTATTCTTTATCACATAAACGAATCTCACATTAGCGTTCCAAACAGCAACAGAGGAATAAATTTTATTTTCACCGATGAAAAATAAAACAGAGCTGGCTGAAGAAGAATAACAAACAAACCGATTTAAATAGGGTTTTGTTGCACTTCATACAAAAACCCTAAAAACCGGCGACACAAAATGTCCACACCGAGTACATCCTGAGAGAATTGGGCACGTTCGAAATAACTTTCTATTCAAAATTACATCCAATATTTTTCTACATTCACAAGATCACTACATGGAATAGTCTCTCACTCTCTCTATCGCTCTTTGTCTCTCTTTCTCTCCGACGCCAAAAAGTTGACCAATCAGCAAAAAATCAAATCTGAACTACTGTACAATATAATAAAATTCCACTCAACAATACCTTCAGGGAAATCATCGGGCAACGCATATTCTTCGTTGTCAGAATTTTCAAAATCGCAAAAATCGTTAATAAATCCATCACTGTCTTGTAGTCTCGAATTTGACGAGTCAGCATAGGACTCAGTAAAACCTGCAAACAAAAACGCCAGATTAAAACGAAAGCATAAGGCTAAAATTATCGGTTTCGTGATTTGAAACTTCTTACTTTTTCCTAAACCGGTCTTAAAACGTGATAATCCACTTGGACTGCTAATGCTAGATCTGCCTTTACCGCGGGGTAACGACGTTCCTAATACTTTCCTCAGCGATGAGTTTGAAGATTTTTTAATGGTATCACTTATGCTTGTAATTTTTGGGTGAAGGTCCTGTTTCAGTGTTTTTACCGGGCTTTCATCGCCAAGTTTAGCTTTTGGAAATATACCACAAAATGCAGGGCTATCGGAGACTTTTGGCGAAGATGACTTTTCGGGACTCGATACTACTGACTTAGGTGCGGCTTTGACGATTTTCGATAAATCGAAACGATTTCCCAAGACAACGACTCCACCTCGTGGCCCGGGCATCATGGGCAAAACTGCTGATAACTGTTTCTCCGAAGACAAATAATCTATTTTCGTACTGCCACCTTTCATCGACATTTTGTAAATACCGGATAATAATTCAGGCATTTGCGAGTGATCAATTTTAAGAAGACCTCTTGTAATAACGTTATTCTAGAATATTGTAATTAAACAAAAACTGTTAACATAGAACAAAAAAATTAGCATAAAACACCCACGCAACAAGAAGCATACTTTAGCGGTGTCATCTAATTTTGAAGTGCTATCGGAATTACTATCACTTCCTTTACCAAAGATATTATTAATTGACGGATATTTTTCTCGTAGATCACCTATTTAAAAAACATAGCTTTAATTAATAACGCTCGGGAATAAAGTTGAAATTAAAAATTAGGAACAAAAAATAGATCTAGATTCTTCAAAGTACTACTTCATCAACGAAAGACAAGATCACCATTTTTCGAAAATTTGGAAAACTTGGTAACGAATTAGTGACATAAATAATAAAGATGAAAATTACTAATTAATAATTGATATATGATTAAGGAAGTATCATCCGTACAATTAGTTAGGACTAGTAAAAAGGATTTTGGAATAGATATTGTCAGCGATAATTCAACGCGATCATCAATACGACTTCTGCAAATCTACTCCATCGGGTTTTCAAGAGAAAAGGTCAAACGAAAACTTTAAAATCATTATTTTCCAAATTTTCACTATAGCTTCCATTTTTGATTTTTTTTTAGGCCATTATCTACTATGACGAAACCTGGAAAAGTGAACTTTGAATAACAGTTGTTTTACTGAACACTAAATTCGCAGTTAAATAACAAAATCGAAAATACGTTTACTATTTTATTTCATTTAACTCACCATAAGGAGACGAAAGAAGCCTAATTTTGGTAACTATTTATGTACAGAAGTTTTTTCTTAGGAAGTCACAAAGTATGATACAAAGAGTTTTTCAATTACGAACCCACGATTTTCATCGATAAATTAAGAAATTAATCAGATACGTGGTATAACAACAGCATATGAATACTGGTCATATCATAATTTTTATCCTATTTTTATAAATATCAATGGCTAACCAAGCAAAACTTTCAAAAACGAAATTATTATGTGAATCATAAGAACAAAAATTCAGTAAATGGGCGTCGACAAATAACAATCAAGATCAAAACCATCAGTTAAGATGATTCATAACAAACACCAATAATAAAAAACAAGATCAACTGACCACCTCAATAGAAATCACATACTTTTTCTGAATATGCCACTTCTAGGGATTTCCATATCAGAAACTGGAGTTTTAGGTACTTCATCTTTGCTGCTATCGGTTAACTTGATACGTTTGGCTTCATCAGTAGAACCTTCAGAATCAGAAATTCTTTTCAACGTCGAAATATCATTAATATCCTCACTAATGGGTCCACACCAGTCTTTTGCCTGATCCACCTTAGACTGATCACTTTTGACAGATTTCCTGAAACATTAAACCAATTACGTAACCACACCCGACCGTCTTACAGAATAATTCAAAGAAAAATCAAATTACTGGTCTGAAGGTGATGAAGGAACGGACGTCTTCGCTTCCTCTGGACTGGCATTAATTACTCGTTTTTTAAATGGTGTTTTCAAAGAATCATTACTAATTACAGTCGATGAAGATTCCGCAGTTATTTCCTTAATTTCTTCGTTTGATACAACTGTTTTAGGGTCATCAGTTGGTTTATCCGTTTTATTAGCATCCACACGCGTAATAGCAGCAAACGGTGTCGCAAGTTTAGTGGATGAAACAGAATTCGATAAAGGAGTGGCAGGAACAATTTTCCGTTGTGTTTGCAGAAGAGCGGGTATATTATCGTTTTTCTTTTCCGCAGAAACTCTACTCGTTATTAACCCGGCTGGTTTCGTAACACTAGTATTCTGTAATTTGACTGGCGTGGGCATAGGGTCTTTTCGTAAAATTGCGGGTAGCCTGCTAATGGGCGATTTATTATTTAACTGTTGAGCAGCTGTTCGCTCGTATTCTTGCAGCAAACTTTTACAAGTAGTCAAATTGGAGAGCGGCTCCCAAGTATTTTGCTCGGCCGGATAACCTTCCCATTTCAACAAATATTCTATTTGTTTCTTTTTAGGATTGTACCGTTTTCCAACGATTTTTTCGACAACAAAATCTTCTTCGACGTCATCATCGATTTCTTTCTCACCTTCTTTAATCATAATATCAGCCTGGTAAAAGAGAGAAAAAAAAATTGATTAATCTATGTCCTGTTATTTTCTGGATAAAAAGTGACTCTTGTAAATGGAAAGTTAGAAACACATTTCAGAAACTTTGTTTCAAAAATATTCAACAAAGAACTACGAATATAAAACAGCGACCTTTTTTTGATGGCTTGGATACTAAAATTTGACTAAAAATTAATTTGAAACGGAATTAAATTTCTTCCAGAATCATTAGGAATATATATATCGAACAATTTTCAATAAATCAAAATGACCAAAATAATTTATACTAATGAAATTATAAATGATTTTACACATAACTCGGATGTTACTTTCCAAGGTCATAAAAATTTATTACACTCAAGTGTAATTTTAATGTATAGTACGCCAAGGATAACAAGTAACCGAAAAATAAATGTAATTAAGGCAGGATTACACTAATACAGCTAATGCGTTACTCCAAACTTCGAAAATTCAAAATAATACCTTATTCAGTTCACGAGCATGAGACAGGTTAATGAAGGCTTGAATATTTCTACCAGCTGTCACCCATGACTGACGTTGACTTTCAGGCATATTACACCAACGCTGGTAAAGTTTCCATGATCCTTGTTGATCTAATGAAAATAAAAACAGCAAATTTGGAATATTCAATGCCTATTATTATTTATCAAACACTAAAGGTAAGAATGAATGAAAACTACTTATTCTTTTGAATCAAGAACTATTAATTCACTTCTCCTTACATTAAAGAATACATCGACACGAAGTTACGATCTGATACAATAATTGAATAAATTTTTCAACTTTAAAACCTTCATGCACTTCTTTCTAGTCAAAATAAACAGAGAAAAAATAAAAAAAGATAAAAATCTCATTTCTAATAACTTTTGGAAACTTTCCAATAGCATTATTCACTGCCTACGAAACATTCACAACACAAAAATAAGGATAGACTAAATTCAACTTTTCATCAAGTAAGTTCATGAGATAAAGTACAGTCACTGCAGTCACATTTCAGCTACATACACAGAAATTACACTCTCACAATTTAAAGGTAAATACTAGTTTGAAGAATAGGAACTCTTCGTCGAGCATTTTAGAAAATAATTATCTTCTGATGAATGTTTCACGAGTGAGTTGACAAAAGTTGAAGTCAATTTGAAAAAAATATTGATACAGATTAAACTCGATTAAATACAAATATCTGCTTAACAGAGGCAATATACCACTTAAAATTAACAATAAATGTCAGACGTAAGTAAAATCTGTCGGTTCGGTAAATTTTGAGATATTCAGTAAATTAATATAGATCCTTACGCCTGCAATTTCAGACTAAAAGATTAATAAAGAAAATTCAATTATAAAAACACTAGATAAGTTACTATCAATGATTATACGTACAAATAAGCTAAACTACGCATAGTTTGGTAATTACAGAACTGGCAAGTCTTGTCTGTATAGGAAATGACTTTCGAAAAATTACAGAATTAGTAGTGACCACAAAAAAGAACCAAGGAAGCAAAGGACCAAGAGGCCAACTTTGTCAGTGAGGCACTCGAGTTAAAAAGGAGGTCCACTTATGACGCGATTTTGAAACAAATTTTTGCAACTTGTACGAAAAGTAGGGCCATAAACGTGTTCCACGTAAAAATAGTACAACAGAATTTCTAAAATCTGCTGAATTTTATTCTCGAATGAAATAATCACACTGCTAATCACAAATTACATTTCTTTTACCAATATATACAAGCATGCACATTCAGTTCCTTAAATATAAATCAGGGGATCTATGACGTAAGCTCGAATAATTCGTTTAATCGGTTTGTAAGGACAGAATCTCGAGCACAATCAATAAGAAAATACACGTAATAAGCTTCAAAAACAACATTAAAAAATGAGATTAAACTATAGAAATTCAAGAAGAACGAAAATTCAACCAAATAATCGCATTTGATAATTTTATTCATAAAATATAGGCCAGTCCTCACCAGCGGCTTTTTGCTGCGAATTTTTCCATATTAAAAAGGCCCAAACTTGCGGCTTTTTGGTGCCCTGCAACAATTAACAGAGTTTAAGATTCAAATCAAAAAAACAAAATTAATTATCCCATAATCTAATAAGTACCTGTGACGTGAGAGATGTTTTATCCGCTTTTTCGCAATTATTTTGTGCTTTATGCTCTTGAAATTCTTCAACAAAATGAAACACAGATTGACAATTTCCACAAACTAAAATATCCAATGATGACGCCTCAGTCTCAGCAGCTGTCGAAAATAACATAAATATAAATTAAAAATTATAGAATATAAAATAAAATTTAAGAGGTTTGAAAACCAATTTTCGTTCAGATAAGATACCAACCAGACACTGCCGCGATAGGATCAACAACGTCAGCGGGCGTATTGACAGGCATTTTGCGAATGATATCAAATCATACTAAATAAATCTCCGATTCCTGCGGAAAAAAGAACGAAAATAAAATATCATTGCAAGGGTAAAGACAAGATAACGAAATGTAATGCTACAAGAGGGATTCGAGGAAACGATATTAGCGTATAACCGTACAACAGTCATGTGATGATACGACATAATAAAGGATGAACGAAATTTCTGCTCAAATGTTACCGATGGTAAAGCTTTATTAAGAACTGATTCAAAAGAGACAGCCGGCTAACTAACAGAACATAAGTACAAGAGCAGCTATCGAACATCTCACCAATTACAAATAATCGCAAGGGAATTAATCGGCGAATAAACATTGAAAAACTACCGCCATGATTCCGGTAAGCAACAAACTAATAACTTCGGCAATATGAGCAACGATGTAAATAATTTACACCGCTACTGATCGTAATTCCTCACTCACTTACAGAATTCGAGTAGTATACAGCTAGATTAAGCGTAGAACGCATATTAACGCGGCTGAGGTACACTAAAAAGAATGCAGCACTCCGAACAATAATGAGAATGTAAATAGGGCGCGATAGCGTTACGTACCTCAGAGATCACACATTTAACAGCAACGAGCAAACCAAACGAAAGCGTTTTTTTCTCTCTTTCTCTTTTCTTTGATTAACAATGACTGTATCAGCTTGAACACTATAGTTTGTAGAAAAATTTGACAATAGAAACGTTCAAATCGCAAATAATGCACACATCTTCAATCGGTTAAATGATTTCAATGATAACGGATGATTTTTTATGAGGAACGTTTTCAAAATTTTCCAAAAAAAAATTAAAAGTTGCCAACTTGAAAACAGTTTACAAAACTGCAAGCATAATGGCAGCCTGGATTGATGAACGAATTTCGTTTGTGGTTGTCATCGTTGAGCTGTGAGTGTGAGTTCAGAAATGAGTTTTGATTGGTCGAATTGGGTACCGAATTAACCAATCTTATTACGAATCATTTTACCGCTCACTTTCAAATTTAAATCATCACATACGATCAAGCTCCGCAATAATTAATTTTGTTACAAAATGAATAGATTAAGGAGAGCCTTTGTCAACATTTTTCTTATATTTTTTAAAATACGTGTTACTGCAAAATGTAATGAAGACTTAGTTATCTATCTCAATTAATTTGTTTCCTTTAAAATTAAATAGAAAAAAATAATTCAGTGCTACGTGCTACGTGTACTAATTAGTCACTCAGTTTCATTTTTCCCTTTAAAAATTCTATAAAGTGAACTAGAATTGTTTTAAAAATATATATTCTTATATTTTTTTTCACCTATCAAGTAGTTGTATGAGGTAAAAAAGTAAAAGAAAAGTATAGTTTTACTTTGAATTTGAACGGATTTATTAAAAGGATCAATTTCTAACGAACGAATTTTTTGAAGAAGTATAATTTCGTTTCTTTCCTAATTTCAACTCAAGACTATCTTCTCGACATAGTTTAGTTTATTTAAGTCAAATTAATGCTCAACGAGGGGCAGAGGAAGGAAATTTGATCAATGGACGTCATAAAACATGAAACTGATTAACCTGCTCGAAACTACCTAACTGTACAAATGCAATTAAGCCTTATAAAATCATAATCTCTGGTTCTTCAACGGTAACCTTCGAAACTATTGTATAAAAAGAAAGATTTGACGATAATATTTAATTTTTGTTTTCGAGTTTTCGATTCTGTCTCTCTCTTCTTTAATTTAAAATTAACAACTTATTAATGCTAGCTATTCTGTTTTCAGCCAAGCAAATAAAGTTTTCAACCAGATGGTCATTAGGTAATTCATTATAGTTTCAGAATTGTTCATTGTTTCGAAAAAAATCTATTTTAAGTGATTTTTAGTAGCTAAAAACGCTACGAATCCTATTGAAATTGCCATGTTGTTTTTTTGTTTTTTGGAAAGGAAACAAACACGTAGGTACCTATTACAGCTGTGAAATTTTGATAGGTACCTACCAAAATTCATATTATCATTTTGGTTCGAAGCCAAGAACACGCTTACATGTACGAAAATAATTTTTTTAAATACATATATACAAGTATGTTCACAAAAAATCGACATATCCTGAATATAGGTTTAGATAAATTTTACAGCTAAAATAAAATTTATACCAACTGAGCAACAAATGAGGCAAAAAATTTAGAGTGTCTCTGATAACTCTCATGACTACCCACTTTATTTGTAACAGGCCAGACCCAAGTTCACTTTATACAGTTAACGAAAAAGAAAATGGCGTTTATTGATGATAATCAAATTTCGTCGTCACATGCCTTTAATAAAAATAAGTACCTATATACCTACATAATATATTTCGCAAAACGATATAGGTACTGCCTAATTCAGGTATTACAACCCTTTTTGATAAATTTTTCTATGAAAATCTACTTTTAAATATGTATTATTATGTATTATACATTTATAATAAATTGAAGTAGCTATTTTTTGTGGCAGCATCACGTCTCTCCAACTGGATAGATTTTCACAAAAGTTTTACCTCATGTTGGAATGTATCCTATCCTCAGATAGTTTCTACCAAGTTTTGTTTCAAGGTCTCTATTGTGAGATCTATCATTAAGTTCGAAAGTTTCAGTTTGGAACCTGTTTCTTTCAATGTTAGTTCTCATTCCCCATTCATGGTTTTAATCAGATTTTAAAGTTCAGTGTTAGTTCGGTAAGTGAAAAGTGAAAACTCGAATAAGTGAGAGCTTTAGTGAAGTAAGAATGTTTTCACTTAAAATTGTAGTTTTGACCTGTTTTGTTTGAAATTACATCTCAGTTCAGCTTATAGTTGTAGCGTCAGTTCTGAGAAGTGAAAAGTTCAAAGTTCAAGTGCAGCACTATGTCAAATTGAATAGCCAATTTATAAAAAAAAAAGTGTTGGGACACATCGTGGAAGTAAAACTTGTTATGCTGAAATTTGTATTTTGAAGAATGAATTTTTGTGGGCAACTTGATTTTTTGTTTTTTGTTTTGAATAAAAATTAAAATGCAGAAAAAGTCATTTAAATTAAAAAAACTCCAGCGCATCAAACTTCTCTAGAAAAAGTAGGTTTTCAAGAAAAATAATTATGAATTTTGATGGTCACATTAATTATCTGTAAGATTATATATGTTAATAATGTTATAATTGTATGAAATGTGTTAGCTGCTACACAATGTGAAATTTAAAAGCATTTATATTTCTTGAAAAATGAAAAATGAATTAAGATGATAAAGTATGGTACAAATAATCATATATAAATTAAAATAAAACCAAAGAAACAATAAAATTATGACATAAAAAAGAAGAAAATATGAACATGTGATTAATTTTTGTAAAAAAAAAGTTGATGACGATTAGAAAAAAAAGAGGAGAAAAAAGCTTTACTAGAAGTACCATATCTGGTTGATCCTCATCAAAATTGGTAGCATGCTACAATAATTTATTATAAATATTTATTTCAAATTATGGCTCCAAAATTCTGCATTTTATGATCAATACAAAAACAAAAATAGCGATACAGGAAATACCCAAAATTGGTAGCATATTACAATGAATTAAAGTTGTGGCAATGGGTGATCAAAAGGGTGTATTACACACTCGTCAATCACCTCGTGGGCCAGTGGACTTATAGTCCACAAACTAACTTTTTGTGCTCATGGCTTTACATTTTGTCTGTATTGACAAATTTAATACTGAGCTAGGCTCACACATCTACACATTTGAGAAGAACACGCTCTGCTTTCTACTATTGTGTAGGGTGCTGTATACATCTACACACACGCCCACAAAAGTAAATATTTATTCCAAATTTTGTGGTTATTGTTGCAAAACTAAGAATTTTATAGCCAAAATAAAAACAAAAATGGTGATACCAGAAGTTCCAGCTGATCAGCACAAAAATCAATAGATCTGGTCCTTAGCTTAGTACAAATGTGTGTACCAAATTTTGTGATTATTGGACAAAAATTGAAACCTATACACTGGTAACAAGAAATTGGCTTTAATATATATATATATATATATATATATGTGTGTGTGTGTGTGTGTGTGTGTGTGTGTGTGCGCAAATTTGAGTTATTAGTACCAAAATTTTTCTGTTGTCATGAAATGAAAAACATACCACCACAATCCTGAGGGCTAATACCACACCAAGCATAATAAATATATTTTCTAAAGAAAACCTACTTAAAAATGAAATTGTTTTCACTAATTGAGAAATATAGGTACAAAGAGGGAAATATGAATCAAATACATAGAGTTGAATGGGCTTAGCTTTCATAAGGAGGGTCAGAGGTAATGTTTTTTCATTTCACATGCTTTGTTGCATTCCATTTTTTGTTTACTTCATTTCACAGGCTTCATTGCATGACTATTTTTAGTTTACTATCCATCACAAGGAAGTTTCACTTCAAAAAAATAAAAGAATCTATATATAGGTAGGTAGGCTGTGTAAAATTGCTGAATTTATTTTATAAAATTAAATAAACCCTTACACTATAACATAGGGGTGTATTGTTAGTTCTGAAAAATGAAAACTCAAAATATCTGGGAGCTGTGAACAAGTTCAAATGTTTTTGTTAAAAATTTTCTTTTTAGACCTATTCCATTTGATTTGTTGATTCTCAGCTCTTTTTAAGGGTTTTAGTTCAGTAGCAGTTCTTTTCAAAATTTGATGAAGTCTCATTGTACTATTAGAGTTTTTTTATCTAAAAGTTTATCATCTCAGAATGTTTTTGATTTTATATCGTAAAGACAATCACCAGGGTAACCACAGTTTTGATTTTGAAAACTGGAGAAAGGGTATTTTCTTCTTTTTTATAACCACAAATTTTTACATTCAAATAATTCTAAGGTAGAAAATTCGAGCAGATTTCCTTGAGTATTATACAGATAAATTCCAAGAAATCTTTGCACAGCTTTAAGAAAAATATAAAAATTTGAAGATATTAACAATTTGTGATTTACAAGTTTGCTCATTTTCCTACTTGAATTTGATAGAATTTTCTTTTTTTTTTAAATTGGTTTTATGTGAGTTTCATATAGTTCCACATTCTTACTGGTGCAACTATTTTTGATATTATTTTGGGTATAAAATGTTTTATTTTGAACCATATAACTAAAAAATTTGTAAAAAAAAAATGTTAAATATAATTTATTGCAACATGTTAACAATTCTGATGTGGATAGGCTGGAAGGTACTTCTAAAAAATCTATTTTTGTTTCAATTTTTAAATAGGTAATTGTTTTTAAAAGTGTATTTCAGGTTTAATAGTTATAAAATTTAATACAGTCATGGCAATATTATGATCTATTAATAACTTTTTAATAATCAATTTTTTACTATTCAAAAACCTACTTTTTTTAAGGGAGCTGCTGCCACTGCCATAGAGTTCTTTTTTACAGACAATTCCTCCATTAAGTATCTACCAAAATGAATTTTTCGAGTATAAGGCAAATTTTTCTTTCAAAACTAATTTATTGTTATTCTTTCATTACTATAGGTTGTGTAAAATTGAAAATATATTTCTTGTTTTTATCTTAACAAATTGAAACTCATTTTAAGGTAGATCACTATAGTCTGTATGATGTAGAGGTTCAGGTTCTCTACTGCCAATCAAAAGGTTGCGAGTTGGAGCTGCCACACCATCACACTGTCGACTCAAAATGGAGGTGTGTTTGGTTTGGTTCCATTGGTACTCCAGTATGGGATTGAAACATTCACGCTAGTCGGGTCTCCAAATTCCAACCATCCTTTTTCCCATTAGGAGATCAAATATATCCGCAAGATGTTGCGACTAAAATGGCGTCGTAGCCAAACCCTAATTTAAACAAAAAAAAAGCACCATCATTATAATTACAATTACTTTAGGGCTGTACCTATACAAGAATGATACAGTACCTAAGTAAAAATGCAATGTACTAGAGCAATATTTTAGCTGTAATTTCTAATTTCTACATACCTTTAGTGATGGTAACGAGTATTTTCTTTTTTTGTATACCCAAGCAGGCAAATGCTTGAAAAAAGGAACGCTGAACATTTGAAAGCATACACTCATTTTTGAGCAAATGTTCAGAACTTATGATAATTTTCCATAGTTCTTCAATGTTTGCATCAAATGTCAAAATAATTCTCAAAAAAGATTGTAGGATTTGTTGGTTCAGGGAATCAAACCTGGGACCTACATATTTGCCAGCTAAAAGTGGTGAACTTAATCACACATCTATCTCACCGCCAACTATAACTAGCGAATGTATTTTGTACTGAGCAAGGTATGGCAGTTCCCACAAATATTTTATTGCTGTTCCTTCACAACCACACTGACACAATACACGATATTACTGCGGGTTTGCAACTAATTACATCTTGTATTAAAATGAAAAAAATAGGAATACTTTACCGCGCTGAGCAAATGCTCAATATGATTGAGCCATATTAAAGGCTCAAGCATTTTGACCATGAGCACGTACTGAATAAATGACGGAGCATGTTTAGCATTTGCTGATCAATAATAAATGCTTGAGTATTTACCTTCATATCACTATAAGTAGGTATAAGCATAGATGAAACCAGTATCTAAAGTTTAATTTACGTACAGTATAAGAATTGCTCTTACTTATGGGCCTTAAACTCCAGACTGAATAGGCTGACTCAATTATTAACAATTTTGGTTCAAAACTGGCAGATTTTTAAAACTCTGTATATCCTGCCAAACTTTTGAGAAAAAAAAAATATGAGCTATAATTTATTTAGATATATGACAACATTCGGGTACAATGGAGAAAATATTTTATTTTACAAACCAAATCCATGGTTATAGTTGACTCCACTTCTTCTCTCGATTGAATCTTATTTTTCTTCTGATTAATTTTTCTTCTTCTTCTTCTTGCCTATTTAATTTTACTAACAATATTCAGTGACCTCCTCGAATACATGAATCGCCCCCCCCCCCCATTCTCCATATCCCTATTTTGTATTAATCACACTGGAAATTCTTCTACCCTGACTGAATATATAAACTCATATTTAAAACAGAATATTAAAAATTTTAAATAGAAAATAGACTAACAACCAAATAGGAAATTGAACTAAAGTATAATTAAAATATTTTCAAATTTTTACGCTTTTCTATTGCAGACAACTCTTTCCTGTCATTACAGTAGATAGTATGCTAAATTTACATGACCAACCAACAATTATATGTTTTAAAATTTATTCAGAGTTCTTGTGAGGAAATTTTTCTCTGCTTATAATTTTTTACTTCGAACCTATACGCAGTTCAGGTAGGTATAATAAATTTGGCCAATTTCCATATGTTTTCCCAACATATTAAAACTTGAATTTTTGAAGGTTAATAAGAACACTATAACCAATAAGTACATAGGTACATAATATGAACATACGCGTTTCATCAGTTCAAGACAAAAAGTATAATGTTTTTTATTCGCAATTGGATTTTAACAATACTTACGTTACTACCAGCCTAGAAAAACAAATAAAGTTAATTATAAAGGTACGTATGCCTATACATGTGTACCTATGTAGATTAATTTTGTTAAAATCAATATATTCACAATCACGCAGTAACTTAATAACTGCTGTGAACCCGGGGTTTTTCGGAATTTTCGAAACATTTCCACTACCTACTTATACAGATCTAAAAGTAAGGCAACTACAGCCTACTTGCCTCCCAGCTTCGACTACCTCCAAGAAGAACATTAATTTCTATTCAAGTCGGCGAGAAAAATTAACATAAACTCATTATGAAAAGAATTTTTCGTCTTTATCAACTACCTTCGTGTTGATTAGATTATACATCGCAAACGCCTTCAACTGATGTTCATAATGTAAGTACCTTGATTAAGTAGGTATCTACCTTGGAAAATTGTTATTTCCTAACGTGATCAACATACACATTTTTATGTGAAGATAAACTTCTCTATTTAACAATTCTGATAGAAAATGAATAAGTTAGGTATTCATAAAGTAAAATTTCAAATCTGTACCCATTAAAGAATCTTTTCCTTTTTAGTCGATATATAGTCAATGAATATAGTAGTTTTTAAAAGTAAATTTTGTAGAAATTTTGCAAATTAACGGGATCAATAGATCTTCGGAAATAGTTTTAGTGGTTATATATTTTGCACCCAAAATGTTTTGCGGAATTTAAAAAACCAAAACCTCAAAAAATGTTCAAAAAAATGGCTTTTTGCGAATAATCGGTTCCACAGTGCACTTTTTGAAGAAAAAAAAATAGTTTCTTGCAAATACTCGGTTCCGCATTGCACTTTTTGAAAAAACTATTTATGGAAGAAGTTGAATAAAATATTTCGATTCTATTAACTTTTTCGTAGGTTGAACGGTTTCCTGACAAGGGCGCATCAAAGTTTACACAATTTATAAAATTCATTAAAAATTAAGGCCTATGATTTTGTAAATAAACCTTCTATGTAGCGCTGCACATTTCAGTATTTATTAAAATAAATAAAATTAATTTCAAGAGTGTTATGTCGAAAATTAATGATAGTCAACAAAAACAAGCCTGGTAACAATAATTATAGTAATAATAACGATGCAGGAAAGGAGGAGGACTAATAATTTTCGTGAGGGGGAGCATTAGTTGCGAGACGTACTTACGAATGGGCTTTGGAGGAGGCCATTAACTTAAAAAAAATTTTTTTTTTACTAATTTTCGTTCCACAAAGTAACGTTGCAATAAAAGACAAAAATGAAAAAAATCTGTATTATACGTACAGGTTGTCTTCAATAACATGGCGTACCTGAGTAATTTTTTAAGTAAAAATTTATTTATTTACATGCTGTTTCTTAATGTTTTTTTGTGGCGACCAATGAAGAACAAATATTTTTTTGACAGCTATGGCCTCTCCCGAAACCTATCCGTATGTACGTCTCACAAATAATGCTTCCTCCTTACCAAGTCATCGATCTCCCTGAATCATTATTTCCCGGTTTTCTCGCAAACGGGGAGTTAAAATTGACCTTGTAAAAGGGTAAGGGGTAGGGGTAGGGATGAAAATCATGTATCGCCTCAAAATCTGTGTTCATAATTTTGAGAAAACTGCTAAAGCTACAGGGTTGAAGTTTTCATGACTGATCGTCATTATATAAGACCAAGTCTGACAGCAGTTTGTTGCCTATTCGTTCAGTAGTTTCTGAGAAAACTGCATGAAGAGCAAAATATTCCTGGAAAAAGGGTTTTTCCAAAATTTTGAAAAAACTATAAAAAGGATCAGGCCATAATTTTCATGATACATTGTTATTATATTACATACGTGCAAATTTCACAGAAATTGGGGCCTATTCGTACGGTAGTTTTTGAGAAAACTGGAAAATAAAAAATTACTGGAGAAAATTTTGCGTTCATGATTTTGAAAATACAACAAAAGTGATGAAGCTGAAATTTTCAGGAAATATAGTCTTCTTATGATAGGAGTTTAGTGCCTATATAGGTTTAGTATTTTTTGAATAAACTGGAAAACATAAAATTCCTGGAAAGGGGGTTTTCCAGGATTTTTAAGAAATTATAAATGGGATTGGACGAAAATTTTCTCGATGAATTTCTCTCATGTATGAGCATTAAGTCTCATAGAAGTTTGGTGCCTATTTATTCAATAGTTTTGGAAAAAACTGGAAAATAAAAAACTGCTGAAAATGTGGTTTTTCCATGAATTCAAAGAAACTATAGTTACGGAAGGGATGGAACTGAAGTTTTTACGAAATGTTGATAGTTCTCATATAGGATAAGGTCTGATAAGTATGAGTTTGGTGCTTATTGTTTCAGTAGTTTCCAAGAAAAATGTAAAAACCAAAAAAATTATTAGAGAAAAACAAGACGCTTATGTTGCTTGAAGTATCTTTTCCAAATTTACGGCGTATGGGAGTTATTTACTTTGAATTGTAAATCTGTAACAATGAAATTTCGATAAATCGATATGTTCGTTACACATCGATAACTATACCGATCGTTTTTTACAATTTGTTTACGCATTGTTGAATAATAGGCAGATGTAAAGCCTAGCATTCTTGGTTTTCTAGCGAAGTATTACAGCGCCAAAATATTTTTGGCCATATCATTGTTATCAAGACTTGTTCTTGTTGCTTCTTGACTATCACTAAATTTTGACAAAATATTATAGAAATTAAGTTCATTTATCTTAATAAATTATAAAATATCCAGTCCTGAAAAACGCGGATGCGAAAACTTAGGCCAACATTTTTAACGAATTTTAAAAACAGTATAACTTTACTCACCTTTGCAAGGAAACCGTTCGTACTTGAAAAAAATTTACAAAATCGAAATTGTCGAACTGGGATAGAAATAATATCTGGATGTTGTACCAAAGTGCATTCAGATTATCGGATAGGTATGTTTATTGCGAAGTTAAGAGGATAATCGCGAAGGGAAAAATTCCATGTATTATTAATCACGTCTGTCATAAACAGTAGTCTGCGTCACCATGACTAGTGCGCGAAATTTACATCACGATTTCAAGGTTGTCATCAATGACGAATCCATCAGTTTAACAAAACAGCGCCTGAAGGAAGTAGCAGTCATAACTTTTTAATTTTCATCAAAATGGAGTTCCATAGGGACGACGTAAAGGTATGTTCTAGTACTGGGGGGCGAGGTTCAAAACCCTGTCATCACTTCTTCTTCTAATGAATTTAAAACTAACAGTACAATTTGTTGTTTATTTTTTTCTGAAGAGTTGTTAGCTTCGTCTCATGCTGCTTGATACCAGCAGCTTTTCGAGTAATTTTCACAGATCTTATCAATTTTCAGTGTTTGATAAAATTTTTATATTATTTTTTATTTTTTTTCCCCCACACCATCAATATCGACACTAAAGAAATTAGTCATCTTAGGAAAATACGCTGGTCTATAATGAATAAACAAAACCACTGAAAATTAACAGCATCGTGAAATAATTGTCATTTTATTCACAAAATTCAAACTGACACATACAAATTTTAGTCATTGGTTAAAAACAAAATTGTTGAAAAAATTAACAAGAAAAACTTACATGTACATAAAATCTGTATTCATGAAACATATAGACCTAAATCTGTTTCAACTTTTGGCACAAAGATTAATTATAGTAATCATATTTTTAGCATTACTAAATGTTTTTTTTTTTTTTTTTTTTTTTTTTTTTTTACTAAAATATACACAGAACACATCGAAAATGAGAACTGGATAAAAACAAGACAAAAACATAAATATGAAATAATCATTGCGAGTAGTAATAACGAACACTAACGTACATAATTCAAAAAAACGGACTTAAAATTTCAAAAATTGCACGTAAATTAATGAAAATTGGTGACTCTACATGTCGAATTACATGAAATTCAGTACAATCACGACTTCCAACGGTGATGACGAGGCTTTCAGTCCTCCATTCTTTCAATTCAGAATCATATGGCCTATACAATAATATTAATAAAAGCTTGTAAAAATGTAATAAATAAAAAGAAAAAAGGGCAAGCATTACTCAGATACAGAGTGAAAAATTACTTACAAAGTTAATATTTTTTTTTAAATGAACGAAAACTATGAAGTTGAGACAATGGCGCTATCATTTGTACTAAGCGAGTTGATCATATCTGCAACCTGTAACAGGAATGGCCAAATTAATAAAAGTGAAATCACCAAAACGACAGTCGCAACTCAGAAGGTTGTGAATTTAACCTGATTAACTCGGTTTGATTCAGCACGAGGATTATCGGACAAATCGTCATCACTATCACTCTCATCACTCGAATAATCTTCGTCGTCACTTTCGTCATCGACGGTAAACAATCGACTGGCACCTTTATCAAGTAAAATTTTCGCTATTCGAGGTTGAAACGCTGACAGCTGATACGGAGTTAATCGGGCGTAATTCTTTTTTTCAACGTCAATGCCAGAATGCTGCAGTATGCAATGAACGAGGTTGACATTACCGGATTTTACTGCATTATGTAAGATCGTATAACCTCCTTTGCACTCCTGTGTAAACAAATCACAACAATAATTAGAACAGCAATACAGACGACGGAAAAGTGAAATCAGATCAACTTTAGACGAAGGAATACTAACTCGAATATTAACATCTGCACCACTCAAAAAAAGCTGATGCAATATTTCAAGGTCTGGATGCACTGCAGCCATATGAAGACATGAAATCCCTATGAAACAAACAAAAAAAGAGAAAAAAGTTAAAATTAATTACACGATGAAACTAAATCATTAAATTAATAATTCACAAGCCGTTGTTCACTTCACAATATATTGCATTTCTTAAAGTCTACCTAATTAATAATTCTACAGGGTGTTGCAAGTTTCAGCAAGAAATCCTTCCATAGAATAATTCATTTCAACAAATTTTAGAGTTGAAAATTTTGGAAATGTTTGAATACAAAGGAGGTTCTGCAGAAATTTTCAATTCTCAAATCAATTTGAGTTTTTCTCCTTTTCGACACAAGGTTGTGTTAAATTTGATTTGTTGGAAAAAAAATTCAAAAAACATACCACGTTTTAGGATGCAGTAAGTCAATGTCTAACCACTTAAGAATCTTACTGCATAATTATAATCATCTTCATTTATCTTTATCCTGGCGAAGTTCTACAAGTTTGTCAGGGAATTTCACCTAAAAATGTAATTTAATGTTTTTTACGAACATTGCGGACATAACTGATTTCAAATAAAGCTTGAAATATTTATATCTCGCGATATGAAATTTGTGTAATCGTTGGGAACTAAAAATTAAAGAATATTCAGATTGAAACTCCGATTTTGAATGCATTTTATCAAAAACATATTCGTAAATAATTTGAAAATCAAGAATGATAATAGGATCATTTTTTTTTTAATTTTTTATTCGCTAAAGAAAAATAGTATTCACCGTTGTGAGAAAAAATAAATTTATTCTGAATTTCAACATGTCTAAAAAAGCCAATAATTGACTCGAATAGGTACGAATTTAGCAAATAATTTTCAAGAAATATTAAGTCACTTTAATTTTCAATCTCAAATTAGTAAAATTTTCTTATGTTTTAGTTCAACAAAAAAAAAAAATACTGCCGAGAGTGATTATCCAGTTTTTTGATATCTCAACTGCGCTTAACACGCCTACAAAGACCAGGATCAAAACGTAAATTTTGCACATCAAAATCCTAAATAATAAGAACTTGGCTTCTCTACGTTTTGAACACAATTAAAACCTACAAAACATTTAAGCTAGAGTTTTTCAACTTATTGATTATATTTTGACAGATTTCCTTTGAAACATGCCTGAATGAAGAACAAAAAATTCGTCACAAGAATTCCAACACGACAAAATACATTATTCTAAGAAAATGAAGACGCTATAAAGTCAGGTTTTGATGGAACATAAACTGCCTTGAAATATTTAGGTCTTTCTGGCCTTCTCTTTTTGATTTTTCATGTCAAGATAATGACTTTCACTATTTTCAATTATTAGTATGCTATGCCACGAGTGAAAAAAACAAAACAAATCAAAAACACATTGGTTGACAGCATATCTTGATAATGATCCACAAAATTATAAGAACATTCGCAAGGAAAAGGAGAGTAAATTTTCTAGCAGAAGAAAATATGAACCAAAATCATGAAAAATCCTACGCAAAACTTTTTTCACTAACATGGCACTTCCTTAAGAGTATTCGATGACTACAATGCAGATTTAATATAAAAATTTTAAACTGAAAAATCAATAAATTTTCATAAAAATAGTTAGTTCTAGGTCACAAGTTCCCAACCTTTTTTAGATTGTGCATCTCTTGAAACATCATGAATCTTTCACCGCTCTCCCCACCAAAAGAAAAAAACTAATTCAAAATTTCATTTTATTGTTAGGTATTCTTTTTGATCTAGGACTAGGTAATTTCAATTTAAAGGATTATCTGAAAGTCCCGGATTGTAGCTAGTGCTTACGAAGCTCTCAAAAAAATGTTTTGAACAATTTTCCCTTTTTTTCTTCACAATTTTTTATGAAACGTTGGAATTACATGTTATTTATTTATTTTTTTTTTATGGAGAAATCTCCCCTCCTGGATCCATTTATGGAAAAGGAAGGTCATTTTCTTGAAGGGAAAAGAAGAGTAAATAAATAATTAGTCGATATATTAAGTAACGACAATTCAACTTATCTTCACAGCATAAATTTTAATTATTTTTATTAGCTCTCGTGCCCCATGATTGGAAACATCCGTTTTAAAAGGACATACTGCTAAAATGTCAAGATTATGATGAATTTGTAAATACTGATATTTTTTGTGCTCAAGAAACAAAATTCAGGGATCAGGTTTCGAATTTCAGTACTCTAATCTAAAAAAAACCTTCGGATTGAAAATAGTTTTTTAATCATCAGTCGGAACCATTTTTATACGAAACTTCGAACTTTAAAAATGATTCGATTCAGGGCTACCACCTACACAATCTCACGTAATATTCGATAATTTACGGGAAGCAAACTGCAAATTTTTGGTTCATTATCATTTCTAAAGAATTTTTCAAGCGCTAAAATTCATCCGATTTATTAAGTAATTTAGTTGTAAAGTAATAATTCTGAGAATAAAATTGAAAAACTAGTTTTCAATTATTAGTTAATTTCGATGAGAGGAAAGCTGAGAAACATGTTTACAGACTTCAGCGGATACAGTTTTTGAAAATAAAATATATTTAAAAAAAAAGGCTTGATGAAAATAGGTCCTCGACTCGAAATTTGCAAAATAGCCATTACGACTTGATTAGTTCAGTAGACTTTGTGAAGACATGCTGATGTGAATGATCTCACAGCGTTCCATGAGTGAAAATGAAGTTCTAACGAGATTAGGGTCAAGAACAAAAATTGTTCATGTGTTTTTCACAACATGATCTTATAAATCAGCCGTTTTCAACTTTTTCTACCAGCAGATCACCAAGCGCAAGGCCACGACACCGCGGAACCCCCACTACATTTACACAGCAATGGAAAATTTGTACAAATACCAAAATGAAAAAAAATTCGGGACCCAGGTTCGGAACCACTGCTATGAGCGATAAAAGAGAATTTTAATTTATTTTTTTAAATACGTTGAGAAAAAGTAGAGGTTATTAAAAGATACTCTTTTTCGAAAAGATATAAAATTTGAGCACTGATGTACCAGTGAACGATCGCTAGAGAGCACAGAAGTTTTTCAACCTTAAATCTTCACCAACTATTGATAAGTGAATGGGAGACTTCGAAGAAAATATGTTTACGATAGCACCAACTGTACGACAGGAAAAAAAATTTTGGTTAATTTTCTAGCGGTACACGAATAACAAGACATAGCGAAAATTAACTTTTCATCAAATAATCCGAAGTCTACATGAAAACAGAATTCAATGATAAATAATATTAGCATATCCGCGCTCCAACAAAATAACCTTGAGAAGCATTCGCATTATGCTTTGGCTTTGCAAGAAAAGCGCGGGACTAAAGGAACGTTTCAAGACAATTATTTCGATTACAAAACTTACCATCGTAATTGTATTCATTGATATATTCATTAGGCGAATCAATAACTGGTTTGTACTGGAACACAATATATTTTTGCTCATATACCGTCATAGGACTCAGTAGGACTTTCACACATTCTGAAAAGTTCATTTTACAAGCCAAATGTAGCGGAGTATTGCCATTTCTATCTTCGATTCCAATTTTCGCGCCAGCTAATAACAAAAGACGTGTGGTTTTTGGTTGATTCATCAACACAGACAGATGAACGCACGTCTGCGAAAGAGAACAAAACCAAATGAAAATCGGACGTCTTTTGAGGTACAGAAAATTTACAAAAAACTTGCAATAAAAATCTCACTTGGCGATAATAATTTCGAATGTTTAAGTAACGAGGGTCGGGAAGATGTTGCAAGATTTTTCGAACATAATGTTCGTAACCGTGTATGATTGCTAGATGCAGCTGGCTAAATAGAAGAAAAAAAAAAGAAAAAAACCAATTAAAGAAACAAGAAAATATAAAACTATAATATGCGCTGAAAGAAATTCAAGAATTACAAATTAGACACGATGAAATCGCTGCGGAAAAACCCAACAAAACATAATTCGTTTTCTTTCACTAAGCGCTCATTGGAAGATTGCGCAACCTAAATCGATTCCATTCCAATGTGAATTAGCCCAACAAAGGTTAATTCTACACACATTTATACAGCAAAACTGAAGAATTTCGATCATGAAATGAATAACAAGGAAGGAGGATGGAATTCTCGAATAACATAATCCCTAGGGGAAAGAATAATACATCATCACTCACTCATTCACTCACAGGGTTCAGCGACAATAACCAATTTTTCATCGCAGTTGGAGAAGATAAAATTTACGAAGCGTTTTATCAGTACTTTATATAACTGATAACGAATAACTTACGTGTTTCCATCTTCATCGGGCTGGAAAATTGATGACCACGGGTTGACGCCATACCCATATGGCGCTTCTCTGGCAGCTGACGGATTTCTGGTAATTTTATTTTGTTTAACATCTGATGAAGACGATAACTCAGTAAATCGATAATAATCATACTTCGAACCACTGGGATGATCGGGCATATCGATGTCGATGCCACTGTCCGTTCTCATCGAGTCGGCAAATTCTACTTTCAAATCACTAGATGAATATTCTGCTTTTCCACCATCAAGCGATTCCTTACTCAGCGTTCCGGAATCGTAAACGCAATCAGAAGAGCTATTGCCGTATTTCAAATCTGCCTCCGAAATGATACCAGAGGATAGATTGGATTCCGATTGAATTCCGGAATCGAAAAAGTCTTCAACGGATAACTTTGGGCGAGTATCCTTCGACGACAATGTTCTGGATGTGCTCATATCACTTCGCGGTCGTTGAGTTTGACTAGATTCGTTGACATCTGAAATTTTAGAACGCACTTTACTAGTGGTAACGTTTTTGCTCGATTTACTCATTGTTTCGCACAAGTTTTCGAAACGCACACAACACAAATGAGCCTAAATAATTAAACGAACGAAACGCGCGACAACATGGCAGAAATTATTCGTAAATCGAAGAACAAATTGTTTCTCGTGGTGAACAAGTGAACTGGCAATGGCGTAAGCGAACTACACAACAAGTTTACATAGTACAATTACCTACACGAACATCGAAACGGGTAAGGGAATCCCAATTCAGCCACTAATCGCACTTCAGCAATGATATGAATGTTTAATGTTTTTTTTACGTTCCTCTTTTACCAATGGTTTTTACGTCTGTCTACGTCACACATACACTGACACGGGAAGAAGAGATAATTGTACGTTACGTTAAAATAAGGTTGAAAAATGAAAATGTACGGTCCTTACGCAACACAAGTATTATTGCAAGGGGAAAATCATTGCGAACAACTAAGGGACAGATATTTTTTAATCTATTTTCTAAAAGAAATGAAACAAATAAATATCAACTACTGTCGATTGAAACGACGAGTAATCGACGGTAGAATGGAGACGAGACAGGAAAAATTTCGAAAATCAAATTCGAATTCTCATTTCTCAAATTTCTGCATGTGGTCACACTGACATCTCGGCACAACAAATGATTCTCGTTCGCGCGTTTAGCATTCTAGAAATTTTATTTAAAATGTGGGAAGGAGTTGAATTGGCTCTATAAAAAACTCGTTTGCCAATTCGAATCCATTTCTATGAGAATCGAGAATGTATCAAAACAGGTATCCAATTCCTGATCTGATCGTTAATTAAAAAATTATCCTCGAGTAAAATTTATGTTATCTGGAATTTTTCGCCAATAAAATTCAGCGACAAAGGTAGGGAGACATTATCATTTCATTTCGAAAATGGTACGTCAAAACGATGACAGTGATGATGGCCTGTACACAGGCTTCTTGACAATTATTTAACCTTGTAAACATTCTTGATTCATTAATTAGCATTTGATTTTTCCGGGAGGTAGAGCAGGGGCGAAGGAATTGAAACATTTTTTTAAAGGATATTTAGCGAGTGCTGCTGGCGTGGATCATGATCCGAATATTCGACTTAGCTAACCCGATGGCATCTACTGATTGAAAACTGATTTCAGAACGAGGTAGGCAGTTAATTTTTTTTTTTATCATTAATAAAATAAAAAATTGAGCAGGAAATTCGTTACAAGTATGACAAGGATGTTTTCAAAACGAGTAACCGATCGTAGAATTACTCATATTTACTGCGCATTTTCACAAAAATCTTAGTTTGTAGAGTTTTTATTTGTTAACGAAAACCGAGGACCAAATAGTTGCAACATTAGTAATTTCTAAATTCGTGGATGATTCTATTTCCGGAAAGAAATACTTCTGACGGTATAGACCCGCAGAAGAATGAAGTACGAATAAAGGATAACCAATTTTTTTTTTTTTTGTGGAAAAATCTACGAGTAGTCGTCGAAAAATAAGTTTCCAACAGTCCAAAATAAAGATACGATAAATTTAGACAACCCTTATTTCATTCTAACTTCTGATCAATAAACAATTGATTTTTTAATGGCTTTTACATTTTATACTAGAAGTAGGCAAATTCTATTGGTTGGCTGTATAGACAGAGTAACATTGAAAAGAACTATAAGCCCAATTTAGATTATTTATGGGGAGGCTTATGCCCCTAATAATCTCAATTGGTTTCGTTTTAATTGAATGCATTATTACAATAACGTAACATTTTCCCCTCCAGAATGAGACTACAACATTGCAAGTTCTATGCACTCATGATTGGCAGGCATAAATTCTAAAAAAGAAAAGTTTAATCAAAGGTAAAAACTTAATTCCTCTCTGTGAAAAACTTGAACCCCAAATGAGTGTACGCCTGTCAGTATTATACCTTTCAATCACCGAGAATCATCACTAATCGCAGCCATAATCAAATTCTGTTTAACTTGAACGAAGATCCCCGAAGAAATTTCCA
This sequence comes from Ericerus pela, assembly GCA_011428145.1. Lineage (NCBI taxonomy): Eukaryota > Metazoa > Arthropoda > Insecta > Hemiptera > Coccidae > Ericerus > Ericerus pela. The sequence continues at coordinate 35,570 of WOFM01001849.1, forward strand.
TTAATTTTCACGTGAGGGTTAAACGCAACAATCCACTTCCCCTCCCCCTTCTTCGATAATCACAAAAAATGAACGGAACACGCTACTGAAAAATTTTTCAATACTCAAATGAAAGATTTTACATTAACCAAAAAGGTTAATTACTAATAATTCAGTAAAATCAATTTTTCTTCGTAAAATAGGTACCTACCTAAATAAAAATGAAGAAAACAATCACGCAAATTTTATTTAATGTACCTAGTTATCTAATTTTAATACTAAAAGAAAAATAGAATGGATTTTTTCTAAAAACACATAGGTAACAGGTTTTTTTTTTTTTTGCAACACCTGTTCATAAACTTCACTTTTATACGCACCTTGAATCTTCAACTGGTACGCAAAAAAATAAAATATTAAGACATAATTCTTAGTTTCGGCTTCATTGGTTACATTTCTTCTGGTAAGCTCCTTCCCCAGGATTATTCAAGCTATCGACTTCAACACTATTTTTCAAACTAATTAACCGAATCCGTATGTGGCTATAAATCTTTATGAGGCCAGGATAAATTATTTTTTATAATTTTCAGACGGTTCTAAAAACGAGGTATATATTAAAGAAAAATTTTATTTAAATAATCATTTTTATTAAATTTTGATATCACTGGCTCCTTGAATTCCTCTTCACGCATTTACATTTTATATTTGTACTTGACGGAATATTTTCTACTTTTTAGTGTCATATATTATACAAATACAAATTTTGCAATCAATTTTATACTAACTTCCCAATGAGTGAGATATTTGAAACTTTAACATATTGCATTCTCATCCATGTTTAAAGTTTCACTAGCTCATCAGGAAGTTACTTTAAAATTGATTTCAAAATTCGTACTGGACAGACACGCAGACAACAAATCAAGTTGATAAAAATGTGGCAATGTGATAAAAATAGGTATGCTTTTTTACTGATTGCGTACGGAGGAGGTTATAAATGTTTGGTATGTCTTTCTCCGGAACTAACGGAATTTCGTTCGCTCAGAACAAATTGTTGATACGAAATCCCACCTCATCTCTTTCTTCATCATCATCACGATCATACTATATATATATGTCACACGTACACTCTCATCACGAAGTGCTTCCCCTACTACTCTCGAACCAATAACGCTGTTGCTTCGCCATTTCGTACTAAATCATATTTTACTTCCAAATGTAATTTTAGTCTGCTAATAAATTCTATCGTGAATACTTCTCTCTTACTCTTTTTCATTCCTCGTCTTTACCGCCTCACATCACAAATGTCTTACTTTACCGATTTTAATTAAAATAGGCTTAAAATGTTCCTGACCATCCGGAGAATGTCCTTGGCTATTTGTATTTGAAAATTAAAAAATTACAAAGCTATAATTGAAGAAATTGAGAATTTAAAGATTGAAAAAATTATTGTCATAAATTTGGACACATCCACCTATAAAAGGTACTCTTCAGATTAACGCATTCGTTTTTTTTGTTTTTTTTTTTTAAATACGGTTTATTACCCAGTTTTCCTGCTAATAGGGTATTAAAATTGACCTTGCAAAAGGATAAGGAGTGGGGATGATCAAAATTATTCGTTTCATGAGAAAAGAAAACGATCGGTACCATCAATTCACCAATTAGGTCAATTTAACAATACTTTTTGATTTTTATTAAGTAGGTACATGGACTAAAAAGGTCCGTGAATACCCTGTTCGCTCCATGTGATGTTGTCCGTGGGTCTGCGACAGATCCCAAACTACGAAGACGAAAAATATTTTACTTTTCATCGGTGGGGGGAGGGTTCTCAAATTTCCTCACATATTTTCAAAATAAGTAGTCCTCAGAAAAATTAATAATTTATCTGAGATCTGCAGCAATTCAAAGCTAATTGGTAACCACGGAAATAAGAGCCAAAATAAAAACCAAATCAATTTATTGAAACCACGTCGATAGAAACCGAAAATATTTCGAATTTCTCATCACTCTACGAGGAAAGTCGTTGCCAGTCTGCGTTTTTCCTACAGTGAAATGAATAACATTTTTGTGTACGTTACTAGCACAGGCTCACTGAATTAAGCTTAGGTACGCATACTGTTTTACTTCCAAAAAGTTGCATACTTGAAGCCTTCACAACGCACGGACTATACAACAGTTTTGTCACCGACACTCTCTCGATTTTGATCCATTCAAGTACTTTAAAACAATCCCCTCCTTCCTTTCACATATCAAACAACTCGAAAAAACGAATATTTTCGAAACGTTTTATCGCCGCCGGTTTCACCCAAGGTACTACCTACGTAACTCGTAAAACCTACACGGCAAAAAAGTGCTACACTTCAAAGTTTTTTATGTAAGAGAAGATTCTGTTCAAATTAGATCTCAATTCTACCCCGAAGTTTTGGTTCTGTGTCAGTTCTGTAAGGGGGAAAAACCCTAAAAATTGATAAATCTAATGGAACAATTTTTATCATTAAAACTTATTTTATTGAGCGACATTTTTGTAATTTGCGATCGACAGATTTTTTCCATCTATACTGTATAATATACCTGTTTATGTTTGTTCGAATAAAGAAAATAATAATTTATCGTTAGAATTCGCGGTTCAAATTGATTGATACTTCCCCCGAATACAGGGTATTAAATGCGCGGAAAGATACTTCCCGCATTACACGACGATGGTAAATTGGCAGAGTTTTTTGATAGGTACCTTTTGCGCATGTATTAAAAAAGCATTCGGTATTCAACAATGTTTGCTAGTTGTCTCAACCAGTTTCAATGATCAAGATCCTTGCATCTGATGGGAGATCAGTGAATTTTTTTATGGGAAGAAGGGCACTTGAAACGAACGCGGTCGTATATTCAGAACTTTTTATAAGAACCTGCTAACCAGGTTTGGCCAGGAAATCGGGTTAATTTTCGAGAAAAGTAACGTTCTCTCTTAGTTCCACCCTCAAAAATCAACAGTCTCTCCAGAGAACTAAGGCTGTGCTTTTTTGAATTGAACAGCCTATTTTTTCAAAGTGACAAGAGTGCCGCCCTTTGTATTGACACATCGAACAGAAATACCAACGGTTTTTCCATCGATTTTAATAGTTTTGAGTTAAATAGGTATTTTTGAGGAAGTTCTAAAAAAAAAAAATTATTAAAATATCTCTTCGAATGAACACTTACCTATACCTGTTTTCTCAATAACGGTGATAATAAATTTTAATCAGTGTAAGGATACGATATTTTAAACCAAAGATTGATTCATTTCAAAAGAAAGAAGTATTAAGAACCGACACTCACGCATGACAAAACTCTTGTTAAACGATGAATTAACGAGAAAAAAGCATACTTAGACGCAGCGTACAAAATTTCAGCAGTTAATTCAAAAGAACTTCGCAAGCAACTCATTGGCTTTTTTGGATTTGTATTGGATTTTCACGAGTGATTCATTACATCTTTCGATCGCACGATCATATTTTTCTTAAAATAAAGTTTCGTTGTCCGGAAGAATATTAGAATAATTTCGCGAGACGAACAGTAATTAATCGGAAACCAAATTTGCGATAAGAAGTGATACGTGAGAATCAATGGTCCATGAAGGCGTGTTTCACGTAATTCATAAATAATTCACTGGCGAAAGAAAAGGTTTCTTACTTACTAACCCTGGTACTATACCCCCTTCTGTAGACGCACGGCGTAATTTGAAAAATGGTACTTATAAGCATATCTTCAGTACCAATCACTCTGACTGCAAAATAAATCAGAAAATGCCAAAAATTTTGAATCTCTAGTAGAACGACACACAAACAAGAAATTTCATTTCAGTTTGACATACTGACTATGTACACCTACGTGTGCCTATAATACTATGTTGAACGTCTAACGCTGAAACGATGTTGAAAACTCTATTTTTCGTATGTGAAAATGAGTAACAAATTTCTGCAGAAGCATTCGATTATTTTATTTAATAAGAAAACTGAAATAACAGTTGAGCCTCAAAATTTAAACCATTGCTGGAAAACTAGAGGAAGGGGCCACGAGAATATGAGAAAATGTTACCCATTCATTCTACGATAGACCATTAAGAATTGTCGGAGCGTACTCGACCCTTCTCGACTTTTTTGAATTGTCTTAAACTGAAATAGGAAAAACTTCAAAAATTAATTTTCAAGAAATCGTTAATAAACCTTCAAGATTTTGACACTCCTATTAGATACTCACATCAGTGCCAGTGAATAACCTCTTACTACTTGCCAAGATAGTATTATGGCACGAATAAGCCTCAACCACAAATAAGTAACACCTTGCGGAAAAATCAATATTATAGAACATGTAATTAGATACTCTTTAAATGGTATGAATTGAGGGGATTTTTTTTTTTTAAATCTGAGCATCAAAGGCCTGACAAAAATTTTGTCAGTTAATAAATTCTTGACTTAAATTGAACTCGAGTCTAAAGTGCACAGTATAAGTACACAAAATTCTAGGTAAAATAAGTATAAACTGAAATAGGCAAATGATAATATAGGTGCTGATATATTGAAATATAATCAATTTCACACATTACTACATGGTCCGTAGTCCTCTATATGGAATCATTTGTAGTGAATGTGTTCATGATTTTTTAAAAGAAAAACATTAATAAAACTACGGCATCGATTCTGAAAAAAATTTAATAGAACCGCCATGGGGTCATTTTTTATCATTTAAAAAGAAGTTCATCATAATCGATGCTCATGTTGAGAAGTTACGCTGGAACAAACACAAAAAAAAACACGTAAGGATCGAATTGATAACCTCCTCCTTTTTTTGAAGTCTTTTAAAAATAGAAAACAATTTCCTAAAAAACAGCAACTAAAAAGGGATGAAATTTCACTATTTTTATGATTTCTTGAAAAGTAATTTTTAAAGTTATACCCTTTCCTAATCTTTTAAAATTTCAAAAAAAAAAAAAAAACAAAGCATAGAACTTAACATTTTTCAAACCACGTCGTATGTCTTTCAGTGTTATTCAGGGTTCTAAATGTGAATTTACCATCGTCAACACAGTATTATAATTATTTTTGAATTGACGAAAAAATAATTTCTACTAACCTTACAACCAAAAACATACGAGTATGTTATGGCTCATAATATAGAAAAGAAAATATGTTTAAGGAAGTAAAGAAAAAAAATTTTTTTGGGCGGGAAAGGGGGTAAAAATCCACAACTTTTTCCCATAAAGGCCATGAAATTTTTTCTTCTGATGACACATCTACATGGTGAGATCTTTCTTCTAACACTTCAATCATGAAAATTGGTCCAGCCGGTCTCTCTAACTTGGTGTTACAATGAAAAAAACCTTATTACAGGATGTTTGTGGAGTGGATATCAAAACTCCTGGTCCTGGTAGAGTAAGTTAAGTACATAACTGTTGAAGTTGTTGCATACCCAGCTGTAGCTTTCACTAAAGTTGACAACAATGAAGAAAAACGAGAATTTTACAAAAAAATTGGTATTTTCTGCCCTTCTAATGAAATAACTCAAAAATTAATTGAGGCAGAGATAAAAAATGAGAAGCCTTTATGAATGAACGCACTTTTTCCAAAATTTACCATACATAATATTGTACTCTTTACTCGACTTCTTTTTGATGACACATTGGAAAAACACATTAGAATAACAACACATTAAGACAAATTTGAAAACGAAGCTGTAAATAGGTATGAAACTACTTTACCACATATGTACTCAACCTACTCTACCACCCCCAGGAGTTTTGATACCCCTGTAAAAATTAAGATATAGATATTCAACACGTCATAAACGTGTATGGATAATTTACAATTCTTCGGATAACTACAGGCCTAATTATTTCATCAAATATAAGTAAAATTTGCCACAAAATCTGAACTTATTATTTCAATGACCGGCTCAAAATTCCGAGCACCACATTTAAATGTAGCGTTTGCGATTTTGAAAAATCTGTGGCACTGATTAATTTCCACTATTATCACCGTTAATTTCATCTTTCAAGAAAAATACCTATTATATAAAATCTGAAATAATATTTAATGGTTCACACGAAATATTAACGCGCATTTTTCTGTGCAGAAGGGAAAAAATGCACATTTAATGAATGCATGGCGGGTAGTAGTTACGTGCGCCGTGTTACAAGACTAAAAGCCGCGAGCAAACGGTTGAAACATTTTCCTAATTTTCTTAGCACAATTTTAAACAGTTTCTAATAGTTTGTATCCATACTAAAAAGAGTTTCAGTCAGGCTCTGGTTTATTTTTCGACGAAAATTTGTCATTTTCAGTAATTTTTTTGCGTTTTGGCATCTTTGACAATAGCTACGATCTTTTTTTCTTTCTCTGATTCTTTTTCACTATATCATTAGCATAATTGAAGGATGTCATGTTTCTAAAGTAACAATAAATCATAAACCAAAATGTTTAAAAATGCGATTATCTACTTAAAACGTTAAGCCAGGGCTTCAGAAAGCAATTTCGGGCCCAAGAGAAATAAACTGAAGGGCCCATTTTAGCTCCAGCAGCAGGATTTGTCTTTGGAAAGGGGTTATAAATTCAGAAAACAATTTCGCTCGCCCTTCTCACAAAATAAATTTCTCAGATACGTTTTGTGTTCTAAAACATGTATTTTAGTTGGTTTTTTTTTTCAAACCTTCGGAAAATGTACTCCCAAAAACCTCATCATGGATTGGTCCTGACGCCCTTTTTTACCTTTTATACTTAAAAATTACAATTTATTTCTAAATTAAGGCTATTCCGGGCCCCCTAAAGATGTCCGGGCCCGGTACCTTTCGTATCCCTCTCAAAGGTTTTGCGTTAAGCGGTACCTACGTAGTTAAAATGTTAAACTTTTCGCCAAAACATAACTGTTTACACGTACCTAACTCAAATTTGTAAAATTTAGAACATGGAAGTATTCATTATGTTGGAGAATTATCTGTTGATGATATTAGGAATTAATCCTTTGGTAAGTCGTGACTAAACTTATATGTTCAAAGAGATTGAAACGAAATAAAAAAAATCATTAAAATCCATTCCGAAAAGTTAAAGAACCTGAAACTTGTTTTACTCACTATTTAAACTCTAAAAAAGGCCATCTCCCACTTATACAGAGTACTAAAAACGCTAAAACCTTCCCTACAAGGCACAAAGGGTTTGAATCCTGATTTCCTGAACAACCTCTTTTGCACACTGATAGGTTATACCTACTATAGATGGTGTTTACGGAGTAGACTACGGATGGTGTCACAGACTGAGTGCTTGTAAGTATGATGCAGATGTAAAGTTATGGGCACACTGGCGGGTTAGACCCCTCCAAAACCTGACTAAGCCCCCGAAAAAAAATCCAAATCTGTGTAGGTACAGTTAAGAAAAACAAAATAATAGTTCTTTTCATTTTCATGAGAAAAAATGGAAGGACCTTGAGCCCCCTCAAAAATTTTGTCATAGCTTCGCTTCTAGTATAATTATTACATATACTCATCAAGGACATCAAGGTTTACGTATAAAGAATTATGGTTCAACTTTCTCTCTTCAATCTGATAACAAAATTCGCCGGTTTTTTACCTCCAACTCGGTCAAATGAGATGATAGATAATTTCTTTCACAGGAAACAAATGAAGATCATGCCCTATCGCACAAATTGGGACCAAAAACAGCCTATTAGGTATAGCGATTAAACCTAAAAAAAAAAAAAAAATAGTTGAAAAATCATAGAAAATGAAGATTTTAGCGTCATTTTTCAAATTATTAGGAGGAAATGTCCAGAAAATGCAACTCAAAAATCAAAAGTAGTAGTAAAATGAGAACAAAAATATGTCTTGACATAAGATCTTTATTCTTTTTTTTGTTTTTCAATCTGCATTAGTTTTCCTGTAATTTTACGTAAAAGAAAAAAATTACCTATACCTCCATGGGCGCAGCCAGGGACAAAGGGGAGCCCAAACCCCTTAAATAAAAAAGAAAGTTTTTAAAAAATAATTCAAGACCACCCCTGTCCACTATTTTTTTAGGGGGGTGTTCTAGGGAATATTTATATGAGCACCTTAACTAAAATCTTGCCTACACCCATGCCAACCTCAATGATCGTATCCTTTCAAACAGGAAAACTTTTTACCAAGTCCTTCAATTTTTTCATGTAGTATTTTCGTTTGTGAGGGTTTTTTCATACAAACGGGTATCTAAATGAAGTTTAAATAGCTTGGCAGTTACTACTTCTCCATTTAGTTGTGACAGAATTAAAATACAAAAATTCTCACAAACGATAACAGTGTGAAAAAAAAATTGACACAATTTTCAGAATTTTATTTGAACAAAATGATCCGAAAATTGAGGTAATTTACCGTTTCCTTTCATCTGAAAGGGTAGGAAAACTAAGACAGTTTGAATAAAACAATATTAAGACCTTTTGAAAGAGCACTTCATCTCCGTATTTTCTCTACCCCCTCTAATACTTACTCTAAATATTTTGTGAGAATTTTTTCGAAATAATTCAAACGTAACATTGAAATCTTATTTTGGTTAAACTTAGTTTTTCTCAAGTTGAATTAGTATTTTTCGGTTTCTATAACCACTCAAATTCACTGTTTTTAATCCTAGTTTGTGCGCTAGCGTAGGTTAACTCTTCAATTTGGATTCCAGTGGAAAAAAAAAAATTACCTTCTCATTTAAAAAATATTGGCGAGTTTATGAATTGTTTCTTGGTTGAAGGGTATAAAATTGAACATAAACTTTTTCACACGTAAAAGACACGACTCCCGATTAATATGCAACAACCAAAGCTCGCAAATACCTAGTTAACAATATCGATCCGCTGAAATTTCATTGTCTACTTCCCAAGCACCCAGTGTTTTTCCGCAATTCACCGATGAATGCTCTTTTACCGACTGCATCGATTTGTAGGCACGTCCTATTTTTTGTGAGCTTTTAGAAACTTCACAATCGAATAACTCTTTAGGTGCTGACGTACATATTATGTACACCAAATATCGAGTCGCACAATCGATTTTCCGATATAATTAATAATTTTCACTTCGGAAGACGAGACACCAAACGTCCAAGGAGAGAAAAACACTTCACTTCGAAGATTTCAGAGAAATTCAAAAAAATTTCGTGAGAAACAATTTGTGTAAAAAAAAAATAAAAAAAACAAAAATACAGGTAACTCATTTTAAAAATATATAAAAAATGAAAAATTAACAAAACGATCAACCGTTTAATTGTGATGGTCACAGCGTGCTCGTGCACTTACCTTGTACTCGTGACAGATTATAAACCATTTCTAAAAAAACAAATGCTATACAAACTACGTTCAAGTCGAATGCAAACGCACCAACACAAACTATTGCCCGTTCGAACACGATGATAACAATTATTAGAATTTTCACGCGCGAAGTAAAAGATAAGGAAGGCGGCGCTCGCAAAATACAATAACAGAATGACGAAAAAATAATTTATTTCAAGGCATGTTGTGGTAGTACTCGAGCAGTCAGCATATGGCCGTGAGATTATATCCAAGCGCCTTGTGTGTGTGTGTGGCAACTGGCGGAATGAACGAGAAAGACGGAAAGAAACGAGACAGAGACAAAGTGACAAAGAGAGAGCAAGTGAAAAAGTGTGAGAGAGAGAAAAGAATCGAAGGTATTCCATGCAAATTATTTCATATGTGTGTATTTTATATAATATATATATACCAATCTCTGTCTAACACGTAGGTTAATGTCAATAACGTTTTCTCTTTTCTAGCAGTTTTCTTTCCCCGCTTTTTTTTTATTAACTAAAACGCTACGTGGGTAGTCGAGAAGTTCGCCACTTTTTCAAAATGGGAAAAACCCAAACTGTTTGATTGCTATTGCAGCCGTATAGCTTTGTACTTACAAAACTAAAATGTTCGTAAACGTGTGGACGTGTGTCTGTGTCTGTGTGTGTGTGTGTGTGTGTACACGCGTGCGGGAATACGTATTCGTCGATTTCTTTAGCACAACGATACCTACCAACACTTACCCAACGTATATACACATACACGCACCAATATCTAAAGTTTAACGCGCTCTCGTCTAAAGCGTGTCCTCAATATTGAGGCCAAAATGTCGGCTGGGGAAATCCCTTTAGACGAAAAAAATAAAATAAAAATGCTGAATTAGAGAGAAAAGACTAGCCATGGTTATCGCGGATATTATGTCTAGATACATCTACGTATGAAGATAAGGTGAGGCAAGTAGGTAGAGAAGAGAACCGTAATATCATGTTAATGGACGTCTTCTGTTCTTGTTTAGGAGAAGGGGAGAGAACAGCGCTCAACAGTAAGTCGCCTCCTTCCGTTCAGTTCGGGTCGTAAAGAAAGTTGAAAATAATATGAAAAAAATTTTACTACCGTAATCATCATACTTTTTTTTTTTTCCATGGTCGATATACTAATTTGCTGGAGGACTTGACCTACGAGTACTCCGCTGCACGTACACGGCTCGTTTTCGTTTTCAACGATCCTGTATTAAGAATTTTCTTTTCGTAATGGTTATCGGGGCAGGATAATTTTAGGCCTGAAACGTGTTGCAAACTAAAATATTTGTCACGGAAATTACTTTTTTTTGTTTCTTGAATTATCAGCTGCGACTGCGAGGTGGAATATTAATTCGATATAGTTCGAGGTAAATAAACTGTTTTTGTTTACACCTTCCGCGTATATTATCGTTGAAAATTGGTATTTACTAAATCCCGAGGATAAGGAAAACAACGTATTTACTACTCTTGACTTAACGTGGGGTTTTACCCGAGAACTCGGCCATGAACATACTTCTGAGCTACCCTGGCGATTTACAAAGCAAACAAAGACAAATTATGTTTTGATTCAGATAGGTAGTGTAAATGTTAGTATAAAACTTTTTGATTAAAACCGATTCCAATAATTCCAGGAGATCTTGCTAGGAAAATTTTAATAGGGTTTTTTCTTTTTTTATTGCATTTTTATTCTTTTCTTTTTTTTAAGTTGGTTCGATTTTTTGATAATGGCGGCAATTTTTCTTCGAAATAAACAATTTTTCGAAGATATGTTTTTTGTGTTCCAGAAAAAGTTTGTATTTTAGTGTTTTGTTTTTTTTAAGCCAATTTGTAGGGGTTAACACCCAAGACCCGCTCTTTAAATATTTACTTGAAAATTGTTATTTATTATAAACTTTTATTCTACCCACTACTACGATTTTAAAATACACTAATACTGCAGCCAATCTTCTACAACGAAATAATATTTAGCAAAAATAAAATAAATGAATAAAAGCTTCTCTTTTAAAAAATCGTTTTTTTAACGTAAACTTATTCTACTCACTACATCTATTTTAAAATATACCAACACTACAGCCAACCTTCCACAACAAAAAAAATTTCGGATGAAGTAAAAGCCAAAAAAAATAATAAAAGCAAAAACTTATTGTGGGGACTTAACTTGTATGAGGTTTTAGGGGCTCACAACCCTCAATGACAGTCCCAGTTAAAAAGCTGGCATATTATTTGTCTCTGTGATGTAAAACCACACAAAAGTTTGAACATAATTACTTGCAGGTAATGTATGTAAACAAAACCGTGACTAATCGTACAATTACGATGATATCAGGATTTGGTCTTTGAACATGTCCGTTGTTTCTTATCAAGATAAGAAACAAAGCCTCCCTTATTCACAGATGTAAGTATTCACTATGTATGTGTTTTTGTGTGCGTGTGAAGAGCTCCTATATAAACCACCCGAACTGGCTCTAAAAATGCCATTGTTTGTTTAGGTTTGGCTCTTTCATACGTCATACATATGCAGTGATGAAACACACAATTAATCTGTTAATTAACTTCCTGTGTGAATACTTCTTTCACTTATCTTTACAAAATTTGTTTTTTATGTAAACTTATTATAAGCTTTTACCCTACTCACTACTGCCAATTTATAAAATATACCAATATTGCTGTCAACCCTCCGCAATGAAATGTTTATTTATAAAGCTAAAGCCAAAAATTAAAAATGAAAGCTTATCTTTTAAAGACTTGTTTTTAACTTAAACTTATTTTAAACTTTAGGCCCTTCTGGGCTATTTGAAAAATCCTGTGCCTTTACCTTTGGTACCTAACTTTTCCTCCCTTTAAGACCTAGCAGCCTCTAATTAAAAATAAATAAATACTGTGAGTGGAAAGTTATGCAAAATTTAGTAAACCAACAGGCTATGCCACACTGGCATATTCACAAGGTTAAATGATTGGAGCAACGAGGATCTTTGAGGATATATATATGAAGAAGATGACATGCTCTGTTTTACAAAGGGTCAACTGTCCTTAACATCTACACGAGGTGCGTGTATACTAGCATACAAATTACTCATCAAGACATTAAACCAATTAGAATAATCAGATTCTTCGGAATGGGGTAATTTGTATGCCAGTGTTTAGAAACAAATATAGGTGGAGACTTTTTCCTTCAATCAGAATTTTAAAAAGCAAAATACATGACGTTGGCAGCAGTATCCATAGGTGCGGCAACAAAACCACTATTATGTCGTCTCCATCACATATATCCTCTCAGAACGAGCATATGAGTTAATACTAGAGGCACAATTTCTTAGTTTTCAATGAGACCAGCTACTCCCACTCCATTAAAAATAGACATCCCAATTAAAATACATTGGAAGTATGCGTTATTACCTACATTCTTAGCCATATTTCTCTTATTTAATGAGATAGCTACTTTTCATGAATGAAATTTTAGATTTCAAAAAATTAAATGAGTGCAAAAACAAGAAGTTTTAGCTCTTAGAACATGAGAAAATTGAAAAATAAGATGAAATCGTGCATTAAATTAGCTCAATTTAATGTTATCAGTAAATTTAACCCTCAAGGAAATTGATGATAAGGCTCAAAAACAGTGAATTCGTGAAAATGAATTAATATAATTCGGGTAAAAACGCGTCTTTCCTATTTATTTTTAATGGGGCATATAGATTTAATGGAGTAAAGGTACCTAGTCTCACTGAACATCACTAAAATGTAGTGTATTGTGCTTCTAGTAATGATTAATATGCTCGTTAAATTGGAATGACAAGTGTAAAAAATTTCAAAAATTGTATGTGGCTCTCTCCCCACAACTTTGCATGACTTCAAAGCAAAAAAAGTTTATTGCATCCTCAAACTATAAAAGAGATTAATTGATTCCATGATGCAAACGTTTTTTTTCGTCTATTTTATTCCTGCTTAAGTATCTCAATTGGGCTGTGCCATCACGCGGTAGAGGAGGGGTGCAGCGAGTAAACGGGTGATACAGTTGTTGTGGCTCCGCCCACAGGTCCCAGCGCATAGCCTGTGCGCTGGTATTTTATTCTTTCGCCTCAGGGTCACGCCCAATTTTTTATTGGCACCCTGACACTTAGAAAATTTTAATAAATTTAGAACTTATCATTCTTGTGCATAATATTTGAATTTGCATCCTAGGGTCATGCCTGATTTTTTAACGGCTCCTTAGGACATATAATTTTTGTGCATTTTTCAGAATTTACCATTCTCGTATTAAAAATACGTCTTTTTGTCCTAGGGTCACGCCCGATTTTTTTGGCTCCTTAGGACTTGTAGAAATTTTTATTATTTTTGCATTTATTTGAATTTACCATTCTCGTACTAATAATGCGTATTATCGTCCTAGGGTCACGCCCGATTTTTTTGGCTCCTTAGGACTTGTAGAAATTTTTATTATTTTTGCATTTATTTGAGAAATTTCAAAAATTCAGTACTAAAAATACTCAAAAAAATCGGACTCAAAATCCACTTAACGTAATATTGATATTTATCATTTGATACATGGTAGAACAATAATTTCACACTAGTGAGAAGAAGTTTGTGTCGCTGACACTAATACTTTAAAATTTTAATTTTTCTCTGCACCTTTCCTCAATGAATAAAACGTTTAACACACGTCGTAGTAATTAAACAGCAATAATATGCTGATGAAATCTAAACAATTTCTTTCTTATTTTTCTGTTCTCAGTAACACACAAAAATGACAGAAAAAGGAACTCAAGATTCCCCCATCTCTTCCCAAAAAGAAGAAGACTTATTAGATCCAAACAATCTCCTGTAGTCCGATGAAATCGACAAAGAACAAGCTGCTGAAGCTAATAAGGCTTCTGAAGCACAAAAAGCTGATGAAGCTAAAGCTGATGAAGCTAAAAAGGCTTCTGAAGCCAAAAAAGCTGATGAAGCTCATAAAGCTGTCGAAGCCCAGAAAATCACTGACGCTAAGAAAGCTGAAAAGAAAAAAGCGGCTGCTGCAGCCAAGACAGCCAAAGCGGACTTCGCTGCTAAGGAAAAGGCTGAATTAGCCGCTAAAGAAAAAGCTTAGTAAGCTGCCCGAATCTGTGCAGAAGAGGATAGGGCACGTAAAATTACGGCTGAAAAGCAGGAAAAGGAGCGAAAACTCCTTCAACGACGTGAAGAACGTCGCAAAAAAAAAGAGGATGCAGAACTCCTGAAACGTTCGAGAGCAATCTCAGACACTCAAGGATTTAGTCAGAGACGCAGTCCCAGTAGGGAATCATCGGACTCAACATCCTCAAATGACACCTACGTAGCCACCACTGTTGTGGAGGATTGTGAATCCTACGCATGGCGTATTGAAGAAATCCTTCAAACGCCAGTCTTACAAGGCTTTGATTATGATGCAATCCTATCTGAAAAAGATGTGATTAACTCATGTATTGAAGATCTCAAAAATCTCTCCACTAAAATGGATAAGGATATCATCATCCGTGCACGTAACTGTAAACGGGATTTGTTAGTTAAGCATTCACGCTTAATTAAGAAATTTTCGCCTGCAGTTACACCGCAACCTGTTCCCCTCCGGGATTTAACCTCCCTTCAACAACAGGAGGAGGTGCAGCATAAAAAACAAGCTGAATTAGAAGCCAAACAGCTTGCTCGTGCCAAAGAAATTGGCAAGTCTCTAACCCAGGCTCGTACTGAGATCAATAACCCCTTTCACCAGTACAAAAAATAGGAAAAAACCATCATGGAACTTGAGAAGACAATTTGTGAAGAATTTCACCTCAACGTTGTTGAATTCGAGACTAAATATCTCAAGGCAATCCAGGAAGCTCCTACAGGTTTGCCAAACCTACCACCTTTAGATGAGGACGATGTAGATCTCAATCCCACATTGGCTCAAGGATCCAAAATCCCGCATCTTGTAAAGGGTAATCAAACATTCAATACTATTAAACGTACGCATGCTATGATGGCCAATGATGATTCTGAGGAAAATGAGCATGTGACCACTTCTAAAAAATATAGAGGTGAGTCATCTCAAATTCTAAAAGAAAATTCATTGACATCACTACATAATTTATCTATGATTAACAATCCTGTATTAGGTAATGAGGGACTTCCAATCCCACAAGAATCATCTTCTGGAATTAACGTTTCACTTCTACAAACCCACTTTCTTTCGGCTATATTCCTAAATGTTGGGAACAACAACCTCAAGATAATGTAGAAACCGGTTTCACCAACCTCAAGCCACCTAAATTTTATTTAGAGAAATGGAACGGGGATATTTTACGATATCCTGGTTTCATTAATGGTTTTAACAAATACGTAAATAAATGTAAGGATATTGCAATCCCTCAAAAGATTAATCTCTTACAAGGTGCCTCACCTAAATTTATTAATGATAAAATAAGTCACTTCTCGCCTGATATTGTTGGTTATCATCAACGTCTAAAATTTTTAGACAGTAGGTTTGGTGATGAATCAAAAATCAGAGCAGCTCTATGGGAAAGCCTAACAGCAATCCCTACTACTACTAACAAAATTTCTTCTATTTTGGACAGTTTAGATACTATTTCCGTTTTAATAGAAAGATATCGTTGGTCTGCCCAACAGTTGACAAGGAACAACTTTATAACATAGTTATTAAAAAGTTTTCTCCTAGGTCATATCAACATATTCTTAAGTTTAACGAACGTCACGTCAAACATTTGTTTGAGGCTATACAAAATTTTATAAAAATAAGGGAACTTTCTGACCCTAGTAGCACGTTTGGACCAAAGAAAGGTGAAAAACCTCAAAAACAAATTAAAGGTACTAACCAACCTAAAGGCAGGAAAAATTTTGCTATTACTTCAAATGAGTTTAAAAAAGGAAAAGATAAATCTAATCCTAATAAAAAAGGCCTTCCTGCTAAACGTGTCAAAACGTCTGAAACTAAAGATTTTGAATCATCTTTGTTTACAGCTTCGGATGGAACAGTGTTCCTGAAACTACCAAAAGGGAAGAAGATCCCTGTCAGCATTTCATGCACCCCCCTTGTTCCACAACAGGGATGGTGCATATTCTGCGACAAGCTGCACCACAGCTTTTTATGTTGCATTGTCAACACGCTCGAAGAGTGTAAGTCGTTTTATGATGAGCATGACCTATGCATCAAATGCGGTTTTTGTCATAGTGACAATGAGGAGTTTTGCCGGCAAATCTCGCCAGCGTATTGCAAATGGCTAGACTGCATGGGCAAAGGCCATCATACAAACCTTTGCCCCAAGGCTCCTTACCCCATCACCATGGGGAAATGTGATGCATGGATCACTGTCATGAAGGACTATAAGGCGTACCTGCCTGAAAAAAGTATGTCTGACAAACATTTAAATTTTAAAGAAATTAATACTTCTTCAAGTGACCATCAATCTTTAATTCCACAGCCAGACAACAAAATCAAGGATGGCGGATCTAAAAAATCCCAAGGAGCAGCTCTAAAGGCGCCTACACCATCAACAGTGGTTACAATTTCAGGACTACCAATCCTCAGTGAGTCTTGTTCATTTTTTAATAATAATGATACTTCTGCGCACTTTCTTATATTTTTATCGTATGTTTATGTGTCGAATACTTCAGAACCTATTGAAATTAATGGATTTTTTGACTCCGGTAGTAAGGAAACTTACATTACCGACACTTTTGCAAATATGCACCTTAAGGAAAATTTTTTGAATGAATCTCAAATTTTACGATTTAAAGGTGCTGCAAATTCAAAATCAAGTGAATTTCGATCTCACAAGGTGAAATTTAACCTCCAGAAACCTAATGGAACCAAAATTCCTCTTTTAGCAAATACTCTACCGTATTTGGCTGAAAATCTTAGTCAACAAAATTTCACAGAATTCAAACTTCTCTATCCACAATATGATCATATTGAGTTTTCTGAGTTGGACCATGAACATACGATACACTTACTCATAGGAAATGATTATATCCTTCGTGAAAAATGTTAGACAACTCTCTCAAAATCTGACTCTTATTAATACAGATTTTGGCCATATGCTTGGCGGATCCCAAAATCCCTTGGTGGAAAGTGATGTTTTTACTACTATGTTCTTTACGTCACCCCAAAGTGTAGAAAACTTATGGAAATTAGATACTTTAGGTATTGAAACCACTAACCTGGTTAAAGCTGAAGCTGAGGCTGAAGCACTTCGATTATTTTACAAAGATATAACGCTTGTTAATAACCGATACCAAATTAGTTGGTTATATAGGTTTGACCCACCTCCATTGCTTGATAATTATCGTTTAGCGATTAAACGTTTAGATCAACAATTACCTAGAATGGTTAAGAACCCACAATTCTTTCATCTGTATGATCAATATTTTCATTCTTTAATAGACTTGGAAATGATTGAACAGATAGACCACGAGAGGCCCGCTAAATTGGCACATTATTTACCCCACAAAGGTATCTATGACCCATGTAAAAACACTCCTCTTCATGTCGTATTCAATGGTTCCGCAAAAACTAAAAAGTCGAATCATTCGCTGAATGACTGTATGTATAAAGGGAAAATTATCTTAGCGGATTTAATCCCCATTTTGCTAAGTTTCCGCAAAGAATCTTATGGTATTGTAGCTGATATAAAGAAAGCCTTTCATCAGATAGGACTACATCCAGAGGATAGGGACGTAACCCGTTTCTTTTGGATTAAAGATCCTACAAAACCATCAGATTTAACCAACCTCTTGTTGTTTTGTTTTTGTCGTGTACCTTTTGGCATAGTTACCGCCCCTTTTCTTCTTGCAGCAATTTTGCTATACCATTTTCAAATGGTTGATAAGGAGTTTCACGACAAATTTCTACAACAATTCTATGTTGATAATTTAGCAACATCGTTGCCTACTTATGAAAAAGTAAAGGAATTATATGTCAAATCTAACAAATTATTCAATGACATTTCAATGCAACTTGCTCTATGGGGAACTAACTGTAAACCAATGAGACAGGAATTTGATCCTTCGTATGCTCTAGATAAACCTCTAGTCAAGGTCTTAGGTCTAGTTTGGGACATGGAAAAAGATGTTATGTACAAACATACCCCTAATGCTATGACAGCTTGTTGGACAAAAAGGTTATTTTTAAAAATAATGTCATCCTTTTATGATCCACTCGGATGGTTTGCTCCGTCCTTAGTACCTTCTAGATCATTTATGAAAATACTTTGGTCTGAAGGGCTAAAATGGGACCAACCAATCCCCTCAAAATTGCAACCTGTAGCTACAGACATTTTAAATGATTTGATGCAAACTACTAGCTACTGTCTTCCGAGACAACTTTATGCAGGGATCTACAATCCCAATGTCTGTCAATTGCATGCATTTACCGATGCATCCAAAACAGCATTTTCTATGGCAATCTACGTACATTTCCATAATCAGGAGTCAAATTCCTACTCAGTACGTTTTCTTATGGGAAAATCTCGCATAACACCTATGCGACCCATAACCATTCCGAAATTGGAATTAATAGCAGCCTTAATCGGCGCTAGAGGTCTACGTACTGCTCAAAAACCTACGGATCTAACAAATCTTCCTGCATTTCTATGGTCAGATAGTAAGTGTGTACTTACGTGGCTATTAGAACGCAAAATATTACCTCAATTTGTTTCAAATAGGGTAAACGAAATCAAAAGCAATAAAGCTGTTGAATATTGTTATGTACCTTCGGATGAAAATCCCACAGACATAGGATCCAGAGGATCCACTGTGGAAAATTTAATTCAATCTTCATGGTGGACTGGACCATCTTGGTTATCTCAAGACTCCAGTTTTTGGCCTAAAACAGACCTTCATATTCTTGAAACTTTACCTGACCAACCTGAAGAAGAATCCACACCAGTGTACTGTACACTCAGAGAATGTTTAATCATCTCACCTAAGTTTACCACTTCCTTACCTGTTGAGTCGGACAATATTTTCGATAAACACAGATCTGCAAAGTTGCTAAGGATCCAAAAATCCTCGAAAAGAAATATCCCTCACTTCTTTTTGAATTCGGAAACTTCCAAATGTGAATTAATATTGCCTAATTCTACTCCAAATCCTGTACAGGAAACGGACACCGAAATAGGTCAATTTTCACAACTGTTGAACTTGTCAAAAAGTCATCAAGACATTAAAAAGTCTCTAGTACCATATT
Source organism: Ericerus pela (assembly GCA_011428145.1). NCBI lineage: Eukaryota > Metazoa > Arthropoda > Insecta > Hemiptera > Coccidae > Ericerus > Ericerus pela. Next base: position 55,046 of record WOFM01001849.1, read on the forward strand.
TGAGTTTCATCCACTCACCAACCAACACTCCTTTTGGGATTAACATTGAAAAATTCAATTCCCTTCGTAAGCTTATTAATACATGTAGCGGCCGCCACACTACGTTGGCACATAAACTATACTCACTTCCTCGATCACCGTCACCCGGCACCGTGGCCGAGTGAGTATGGTGCTGCCTTTTGTGACGGTGAACGAGGGAGGTTTTTAGGTGTTTGGCCGGTACGGGTTCGAATCCCCGTACTGCCTGAACACCTAAAGTGGTGACCCTGACGTGATCCGGTAGATGGAATATTCACGCTATCTCTCGGACACTAGTCAAACTACCGTCTGTAACTGTGGTGCGTCACACCGCCGTTTCTGTGCATGACGGCGCTGGTGGGCGTATGCCACGGAGCGGTGATGGAGGGCGGGGCATCACCACGTTCCGGTGTACGTCCCTACCTAGGCGCCTCCGTATGGGAATTTGTATTACGCTCCGCTATACTGGGGGGGGAGTGGTGTGGCGGCCGCCACACTACGTCGGCACATAAACTATACTCACTTCCTCGATCACCGTCACCCGGCACCGTGGCCGAGTGAGTACGGTGCTGCCTTTTGTGACGGTGAACGAGGGAGGTTTTTAGGTGTTCGGCCGGTACGGGTTCAAATTCCTGTACCGCCTGAACACCTAAAATACATTTTACCAATGTCTCAAAGCTATCCGACGATTTAACCATCAGAGGATCAAAAGGAAACGTTCGTTGGAGCCATATGCGATCATGGACTGTAACTTTCATTTTTCAGTTCTATGTTTCGTTTATGGTGAGCAGAAAAAATATTTTTCCAAGATATTTGAAATGCTCTTGAAGGATAATCCACCTAAACATGTTTCATATGAAAAATTTCATATTTGTTTAGATCCTTCTGGGATTCTGCGTACAGTAAATTACTTACCAGAAATACCATAAGCAAAAGATATGCTTAACCCCATATTACTGCATCCTAAGTCATATTTGACAGAACTTATTCTAATGCATACACATCTAACCAATGTACATACGGGTATTAAGTTCACTTTAGATGACTTCCATAGGCATTATTTTGTTCCTAAAGCATTAAAACTGCTCCCACAAATCTTGAAAAAATCATGTATTTTGTGCAAAAAATCTGAAATGAGACCGTTTAATAAGCAACCGATGCATGCATCCTTGCCAGATTTAAGGTTAATACCCTTCACTCACCCTTTTACCTATACGGGTGTAGATATATTTGGATCTTTTCCTGTATTTGACAAATAGTTACCTAAAAGGAAAAACCAATTGGTGACACAAACCACTCCTATTTATAAGAAATGGGTATTGATATTTACATGCCTCTCTACGAGGGCTGTATATCTCTTTTCTGTTTCGTCTTTAACAACGACAGAAATTTGGGCTGCATTTAAGACCTTTTTTGCTGATAAAGGAACCCCTAAGGCAATTCTCTCTGATAATGCAGCTCAATTCCAATTGATTTCAGTGTATTTACCTCACTACTGGACCACTTTCTCTGAAAACTCGGAGATAAAGGACATATGGTTATGAAAGGCATTAAATGGCATTTCATACCAGCAAAGGCACCATGGTATGGAGGAGTGTATGAACGCATTATCGGAATAATAAAGCAAGTCTTTTACCATGTGCATGGTCATACTTCCATTTATATCCATACCTTTCAGTCTAGTATAAAAGACATACAGACTATGGTCAATCAAAGACCTCTGTGCCCATATCTGATGATCTAGGTCAACATATCTTGACACCAGCGCATTTTCTCCATGTGAACTTAGGACACTTAACAGTCCCTCCTGACAAGATGTCACAGGATTCAACTCCTACAGCTAGACAGCTACTCGATATGTGGAAACTTGACCAAGATTATCTCACAAAACTGTGATTATCTTGGAAAAGGGAGTACTTACTCTATCTTAGGGACAGGCCACCTACAGCCTTACCTAACGCATATCGAATGGTATCTTACAAACCACAGGTAAATGACATAGTACATGTGTTAGATTACACGTCTAAACCTGGAGTTTACAAACTCGCTCGGATCACCAATCTGGAAAAATCGCATGATGGAAACATCAGACATGCGAAAATTGAATTTTCTAGCAAAAAACAGTCTTCACGACCGCTGAAATTTCTAGCTCCCCTCGAGCTCAAATCAAGGAATAATAACGATTAGAAATAATTAAACCTTTATTCTTGATTTAGATGAACCTCTGACTTGACACTTGTAGACCTAGATTTAATAATCTCCTAATTGTCTCTGGGATCTGCCATAATTGAATACTATGCTGGTAAAAAGGTATACTTTTGATTTTTTGGCACCCACTATTGTTGTCAAGTTACCTCACGAAGGATCATGGATGATAGGTGACAGAGTATACTCATATAAAACACTAACAATGTTCGCAATATGCTAATTCCCTGACTATTCCTTTTACAGAATCCGTTCTCTATGGCCAATAAAACTCCTCTATTCCTCTTGCTAAGGCATCCAGCAATTGCCAGAAACGATATTTCTCGAGAATGTATATATATATATGTATATAAATATACCTTTTTGCATTTGTAAAAACATTTCTACAATTTTGTACTTTTATATTTTTTAAATAAAATTTGTACTTGTCATGTCTTTTTCTATTTCAGATTAAAGGTGAATCTCATGGGGAGCCTCCAAAGGCTTCCTGTGTCCACTGCCCCCAGTGTCGTGGCTCCGCCCACAGGTCCCAGCGCATAGCCTGTGTGCTGGTTCTCCCACTACACTCCTAACAGAGTTACGTGGGGATACTGGTGTTGAGGCTAGGCAGTTGTGAGTTACAAGGCGTGCGATGCAGGTGTGTGACTCCAACCAACTTTATATGGTCCCTTGGACCTTAAACCACTTAATTATAAGCTTCTACCCACTACAACAGTTATTTCCAACTGTATAGGTACTTCGTGAGGTATTAAAAATTTCAATTTTTTCATTGTAAATTTTTCTGCTGGATGCAATTACCACCCCTTTGAAAGATGGCCCATATGTATGAGAATATGTGCAAGTCTACATACATTTTTTTGAACAATTCAATGTCTTTGTACTCTAGGTTAAATGTAAATCCGATATTTTCATATTTTGGCTTCAACTCCCCCCCCAATAATTTTACTTAGTCAGTTCCACTAGCGATGAAGCATTGATACTTCTGGTTAATTAAAATTGGTATAGTTAGGAATGGGCTGTTCTGGAGCAGACTGGTTTGAAGAACCAGGTTTTTTAAAAGAATTGGTTTCTAAAACTGCTACGGTGTGATAAAGTCTACTCCCTGCTTTTATGCTCCAAAGACCAAAACGAATTTTTTTCAGTGTTTTCTGACGCTGGTTTTTGTTATTAGCAGCTAAATTGAGTTCAGTTCATATCATTTGCCATTGACATCTTATACAATCAAAGATAATGAGAGGAATCAAGAGAGCAATGTTGGATGTGAAGAGCTGAAATTTTTATGAGTTTTTGTAGTATGTTAGTTTAAAATTCTGAGAAAATTTCAGCTCAGTCGCACATTTTATTTTCGAAATATTATTACACAAGTCTAATTGTAGAAAATTTTTTGAAAGCAAATGAGGCGATTAAAAAATTTGCGATGGTTTTGACGACATCAACCCTTTCACCCATTTCTGTGCCACTGCATTAAAAACTATCAAATTTTGAGAATACACTATAGGAGGTATACTTGACAACTACTACAACTATGGTCTGGGTATGCACAAGCAGAAATGGCGCTGTAGAATTGAATTCTACATCTACAACCATATTCTACGCATGGAATATGTAAATTAGAATATCCAATTTCATGTAGAATATGTAGAAAATGTAGAAAATAATACTGATAAGGTAACAATATACTAATAACATTGATAAGAGTTATTAATTTGTTTATACTCTATTCTTCATATTTTACATATTCTACATCACAAATGTTGAATATCGAATTCTACGCGTAGAATACTATCTCTGTGCACATGTGATGATAGTTACGATAATTCGGATTTCAGATGTAATTAAGTTCAAAGGCTGTGTAGGTTTTTTTGGCTATCACTCATTAGGTATGCATATTACGTTGTTAATATCCAAGAATATCGAATAATAACAAAAAAACCTGTAGGAAATTTTATCTGAATCATCATCACTATCATTCATCACTATCGCATAGGTAATGGGTTTTTTTTTGTTATCAGTTTTTACGCGAATACATTGTATTCAAGAATATTGGATGACAAAGAAAGAATCCGTAACTCGGTCTGACGTATCATCACTGTCATCACTATCGCCTCCCTGGTTGTAACATGGTGTTTCTCATTGGTTTTTGTTTTTTTTTTTTCATTTTAAATTTTGCAGTTTCAGATAAACATGTGTAATTTTTAACATTTTTTTTCGAAAATATTGTTTTTTTTCACAGGTTATAATGGCATATTTGCAAAAAAGTTGGAGGAGGAAAAGGGAAATTTTAAAGGTACTTGATATTTGAGAAGTTCCCTAAGTAACGCCTGCAAGTTATTTTTTTCTCTGAGGAATAAAGATTTTTAGAAAATAATTTTAATTTTTTTAATTACCTATGGAGAATTGATTTTTTTGCAATTATGTCTTTTTTTTCTTCAAGGTACAGCATTTAATCGAAAAACGGGAGTAAAATTCAAATAAATAAATTTTCAGGATTCACTGCTCTAATTAATATCTCATAGGTTTACTCTAAAAGCTACTAGGAGAGAAAATATGCTCTGTGGCCATTAGTGGTCAGTTAAAAATTTTAAGTTCTGCATCCTGTGATTGAAATGGGCTTTTGCAAGCACTTTACGTCGTGGGCATAGCCCACCATCCTCTACGCGCCTGGCGGGCGTTAAGGGAACTCCTATACCACAGAGATGTAGGTACAGGAGAATTGGGCTGAGGCGGTCGCTGCTGTCACTCCACTCGTTGTCAGACATAAGTGAGCGAGAAGGTGTGTGACAACGAACACTTTTATAGTCCTCGGACATTAAATATATTATTATAAGACAAGTGCCAAACATAGAGGTCTCCTACCACTATACTTTATACCTATGGATTTCTTCATAAACCTATCAGTGGCAGCCTAGGTTAATAAGTCACGTTATGCTTCTTTCTATGCTACGATACATAAACTTTTTTTTACAAATTCTCCTAAAGATATCATATAACTAGCCTGAAGATTTTCCTCAAAAATTCACCATGAACAAAAACAACAACAACAAATACCAGGTTATGATGTAGCAGATTTCCGAAATTTCCACAAAATAGCTTATTCTTGAAGTAAATTCAATTATTAATTTTTTCAATACAAAAAGGATGAAAAAAACCGAATGACCCTATAAATTGTATGCAGAAGTTGTTGGGATAAAATTTACTAAAACGAAAATCCAGAATAGGATACATCTGCTCTAATATAATATCTCAACTTAACCTGAAATACTCAGAAAATCAAATATTTATTCGTAGACGGTGCTTATCTGAATACTATAATAACATACCTACTTTATAGAAGTCGGATATTTTCTTTAAATTCGGGAAAGAAGAAAAGTTTAGTCAGATATTTATTTAATTATAGAAAGAATACCTACGATAAATTTACTTTGGTTAATTTTGTGGTCTCATAGAAAAATGAAATTCGGAATCTGAAAAGTCATTACGTTATAGCAGAGCAAAAGAAAGTCAAAAAAGTATTGAAAAAACTTCAAAAAATACCGAAAACCTAATATTTTGCGCAATCTAAATATGGTACGTTCATCAGTATGATATTCGATCACTTGAAGGTCATTCATTCTTCTAACTTTTTTACTTATATGATTGAAAAAATTAAAAAAGTTCATTTCCATCGATAAATTTCAGCATTCATGCTTGAATCCTCTCCCCAGTACAAACTTTTCTAGCGAATTATTGAAAATTTATTTCTCTAAAATGTGACTGTTAATCCGCAAGTACGTTAGTGTAGCCTAAAAGTGCAATAAAATTTGGCAATATAAATGGAAAAAATTAAAAATTTTTCGATGCGTCCTTGTAACATTTTGGCTCTGTAATAAATTTACGCTGCAGATATCATAGAACTATAGGAACAAATTCCAATTATTTCGACAACAACTCAAATCTTCGGACTTTTCCTTAACCTCGATACTATGATCCAGTGAATACCTTTCTTCTTCATCTGGAAGTACCAACACCGCGTCAACACCAACGCTTGCTGCCACATTGAAATATTCAAGTGCAATAAATTGTTTTTACTCTTTAATGTAATAATTAAATGCTATATAATCCATCAAAAAAAAAAATTGGGTACCCACACATGACGTCTGGACAAGTTCAGCTACTCCGGTCCTACGTCATTGATATTGCATCGAAGTAAACGACTAATAGATTAGTTTTTATGTAGGTTTTTGATGAAAATCTACATATTAAAAGCGACCTCATATCAAAATGCAGGGTCGAGGGCAGATTCGTTTCTCGTCTAATCATCCTAGGAAACTTTGGGCACTATAATTAGCTGAAATTCACGAGAGTATCTAGATATTATATAAATATATATATAAGTATGTTAGGGTAATGACGTGAATTGGTCATTCTCGTTAATGGCCACTTGTTGGGCAATCATTTATATTATGGGCATTTGTTTTATGCTTAGGTGTGGTTGGTTGTTTTTTTGTTTTTTTAAATAAAAAAATAATTTCTTCGTGCTTTTTTTTATTCAAAAATAATAATGCACATCACCTAACCTCCCATAGCCTTAAACGGATCTTCATTCATATATTTATTTCGTTCAATGTATTTTCTTTCTTTTTTTTTTTTTCTTTTAATCGGTCATCAATGCCCAATAACAAGTAAATAGTCAAGTAGTAATAATAAACGATAATGATATGGCTCATAGTCTGGTCATCTTTCCTCGAGTAAAATTAGGTCAAGTTATTTTTTTGTTTTTCTCTCTACAGTGCATATTTTTGAATTTTTTCATAAGGGTGAGACTTCCCTGCAATTTTGTGTCGTACCCGCGAACCGTTTCGGTTTCGCCTCTGAATAATCCAAATGAAAACCTTCAAAATTAACAAAATTGCCCAAGTGATGTAAATGCCTCCTCATTCACGTTCATGTCAAAACATAGCGGGTATTCACGTCATGACATTGCCCGTAACAAACATACACATACACACACACACACACATATATATAAGTATATTACCACTCACTTTTTTTCAGGAAAAATGAAGATGATGTTTTGTCCTTTGGAAGCTTATTGTACCAAGGGGCGAACATTATAAAATCGAATACTCCCCACCTCTCAAGTTGATACTCCCCCATCGGACTCCCAAGATGTTTTAAACCACATTTCACAGCGGTTTTCCTGATTTTCCTGACAAAAGGTCAATTCTAAAGAAGATTTTATAGTTAGTAGAAAGTAATTTTCTAAAAATTAAAAAATTTACACATTTTTCATAAGCGCAATAGTTTTCGAGTTGGAAGATGTCAAACTTTTTGTTGTATAACATTTTATTTTGGGGGCTGTAAAAGAGGGGTAAAAGAACTTGATGGGCGGAAACGTTTATCTTCCATGATGTCTACTACCCAGCATATAAACTGTATAATAGCTTCTCAAAACTGTTTGAAAAAAATTATTTTTTTCAAGTCAGGAGGTAATATGGCGACTTAAAAGTGAAAAAGTAAACTGCACTCAATGAAAAAGCATTAACGTTAAGAAAAAATAAGCAAGATGTACTTCCATTCTGATATAGTTAAATGAGCATAGACAATAAAAACGAAAGTCCACTTTAAATGTTATTTTCTATATACATATATATACGTATGCTATTCTATGATACACGGTACTGATCGCAATTTTTATCCGATAGTCTTGAAATTCACTACACTTATTCAAATTTTGACAAGGATGAAACCTATTGTTTTTGGTTCAGATTGGCCAGATGCTGCATCTTGTACATCCTATTATGTTGCATTTTTGGGGCTTTAATGGTTCTAAAATGCGTAATTTTTAAACAATAGACACAAAATTTAGTACAGACACTGAATATATTATATTCTAACATTATGAAAAATTTAGTTTCAATTAGCTGGACAGCCATCTGTAAAAATGATTTGAAAAAATCTAAAATTATTACCATAAGAGAAGATAAGTTCCGGAAGAACCAACGAAGCTGGTCCAAATAAAGCGGGCTTACTGTAATTTTATTTCATAAGCAATGATTTAATAACATGCGTGCTTTTTTTATAACTTCACAATACAGTTCATTTTGAATTTTCTTTCGAGTATGTATGTAAAGGAGGATTAATTCTCTTAGTTCCATTCTTCAATGATAGTGTTTCGGAGAATGAAATCACTGTAACATGTGTATCAATATATTTGTATATATAAATATAGTCACATGAAAAACTGAGTAATTTCATCATTACAATAAACGTACAACCCGATTTTTTAAGACAAAATTCAGCTAAAATTATTCGATCAAAATTCAAGGCACATACCCCAACTACAAATGCTTTGTTGTTTCCATTCTGATAACAAATTAATCAGTGTTGCCAGGCCAGTAGAAGTCAAAGTGCCGCGAAGCTGTGCTTCAGCGCTTAACATATTATATATTCAAAGAAATTTCCTTGACACTTCGTTTTAAACATACGTAATTTTTATCCAATGTTTTGTCAAATGATCTTTTTGGTATTTATTTAGGTTTTTTTGTTTAAGAAAACCTACATTTTCTAACGTAGCTTGCTGCGCTACTTTTTTTTTTTTTTTTTTTCATCTCATCAGCTACTTAAATATAGAAAGTTATGAATTTATGATACTATCAGTAAATATCCAACCAAATAATTTACATAAAGAATATTCAAATCTTCTTACGCTGGTCATGTTATGCAAAATATTGATAATTGTATAAAATATTTGGCAAGTTGAGAAAACAAAGCGGATATTCCCTTTCTCCAATTTTTGGGATTTACCCTGGTAATTAAGTTTTTTTATGTTCAGCTTATAATCCTTTTTTGCAGAAACTATTGCGCCAGGCACTATACCCTAAAAAATAATAGTTCAATGATTGAATTCTATTTTAATTCAATATTTAATTCACTTTTGAGCATCCAAATTTATCTCATTGTTCCTCATTTGGTATTCTCAGGTCATTATCGGTTTCACTATTTTTTACGAACGCCTCTAAATCAACAATGTCATTAAAAAATTACTTTATGTTTTTGTCAAGCCCACCTGAACGAAATTATAATTCGTACAGACGAATTTAAAAAATTCATGTAACTGTAGACCTACATACTTATTACATACAATCAAATTGTAATGTCTCATTTTTCCCCATGAATCTGCTCATTGTACCAATAGGTCTTTTTGTGGTGGAACATTATTCTTAAATAATATTCTGAGGCTTAATATTTGCTGATGTAATGTGCAGGCCAATATCTTCATGTCATGCATACCTGCTGAGCCCAGCTCCTGAAGTCAATTACAAAAATTTTCAGAAGGCCTTAAAATTTTGAGTTTCATTGTACCTCATCCTCCTTTACTGCCCTATTTCTTCAATTTTTGTATAGTGGGAACTATAGCTGCAATGAATTCTGAGGGATTATGAAATATGTTGGTTGGAGCCGGCTTCATTGCTTTATTTGTGTAAAGAAAAACAAAAATCAAAGAAAATGTCAACTGTTGTATAGCACTTCATATGTGAGCAGAATTTTAGATATAATTGAAAATTATGAAGAAGTAAACTTTGTTATGTGCGTAGGTATCACCATGTAAAACGGCCCTTTTTCTTACTAATAATTTCATTCATGGATTTGTTGTTCAACAATCGTAATCACCATTTTAAGTTATTTGAGTTAAAAACGAATGAGACGTAACAGGAAGGGATATGTTATTGACACAAAGACAATATTGGAAAGTTCTGAACTTCTTAAAGAGAGCTTCTTGATTCTGGGAGAGAAAAACTGAAATCACTTTGAGCTCTTAATTTCACATCTGTATCCACCCAATACCCATCCGACTTTTGTCCAACACAAATAACTAACTAAGTAAGAAAACAAACAATATAATAACATTTTTGAATCATATTTACCTTCCAATTCTCGACTGATAATATTTTACATCCACCATTTCTAAATTCACAGGTATCGCTCATTTTGTTAAATACCAAACTGAAAGGAAAGAAGATAACAGAGAGCAACTTTGAAGGAAATTAGTCCAGAATCCAGATCGATTCCTCGGTCACGTCGCAAAATTTTAAACAACAAAACAATTCGAAAACAACATTCCTCGCAAATTAAAGTTCGAGTGGAAAGAAAAATTTTACCTGTATGTTAAAATTAATTTCAAGTTGAGATTATCTTTTATGAAGAAAAGAAATCAATTGCCAATCCAAAAAGTCCGCGTACTCGGTATTCCCCCATGCGATTGGAAACTTCTTACTTCACGCTGGGAGACCATTGACCGCCAGATTTCAATCAACTCCTTTCCTCTCATCGATATCGATAATCTTTAGATGCTGGCAGAAATGGTTAATTTTCTAGAGCACAATAACAAATATCTTCCGCGTATCAACCGCGGTAATTCCGTATTTTCCAAAAGTGTCAAATTTTATAATGGCTGCCATTCGAAAACCAGTCGACCGATTTCGCTTAAATTCAATACCAAATTAGTTCCTAATAGTCTCCAATTGCCATAAAAATTTTAAGCCAAAATCTTTTAATTTACGGGATTTATCGCGATGACAACATGGTGGGTTTGCAAAACTTTGAGAACTCTTCTCACTGAAACAAGCGGATAAATTTCAAAAATTTCAACACCATTGCGTAGCCCATGAAATTTTATAACTCTACCTCAAGTTTCACTGCCATAGATCAAACAACCGAAGTCCTACAGGTCCCCAAACAATGCTAAAATGACCAAAAAGTGGAAATATTTTTATACATATATACATATATATAAATAAATAAATAAATATATATATATATAAATATATATACATATTGTGGAATACCTTGTTGTGAGAAAGTATTCTCACCAGAAGGTAAATTCAACAGAATTTAAGCGTGTTCAGCCATTTCATATTTAACATATGGGTAAGCCAAAACCTGGGCAAACACTGGCGATTTTAGAGCCGGTTCTAAGAGTTTATATATAGGATTTGGCACACGCACAGAGACACACATATGCACATATACATATGTATATGTGTTGTAGAAATCACATCATTTCTTATTCATTGCTAAAGCAGCTGATAAGAAATGACATAATGCGTTCGTGTACCAGTCCGAGACATTACCGAGATCTTTATCTATCATTTTGTCAATGACCAAACATTGCATCTTACTTGCCTGTGTGTGCAAGTAAGAGCATACGAACAAACAGTGTATATTATATACTGTTGAATATAATACGTCTGATAAGGAATGACGTGTGTACAAGATGTATAGTCCCCACACATATATTTATTTGTATATATATTTACATATATTGTGTACAGAATATTTGAGTGAACTATATATTTGTGATCTACGACTTAGGATCAGTTCATTTCTTACATACTTGGCTGTAGAAAACCTAGTTTACCAGTTATTTTCATCTAGGTATAAGTATAATGCAAAAAATGAACCTAAAACTGAAGTTAATGCAAAGTGTAAAAAACACCTGTAAATCCTTACACAGTACCTAAATACGAAAAAGATACTTTGAGCAACACAGGCGACTTGCTTTTCTCCAGCAATTTTTACCCACTTGCTCGCAAGTGGTGCATTAAAATGGACCTTGCAAAAGGGTTACGGGTGGTTATGGTGAAAATTATCTGTTTCACAAGAAAAGAAAGTGATTGGTAGGTACCATTTTCCCATTTTCACCTAGTATTTTTTTCAATGTATATCTACAGGATTGTTCATGTTATCACGAACCATGGGAAATTAACATTGAGGTGCATGATAAAATGAATAAGTTAGGTAAATGTCATAAGATTCTTCATTTACATTGCACCAAAATTCAAAAGTGAAATAGAGAAACAAATAAAATAACAAAATACACAATTGAAGAATCATGATAATGTAGTTAATACTTAATTAAAATGAAAATTTTTAAATAAATTTTTCAAAATGACCACCAGCAACCATGACTCAATACCCTTGGTAATCAGTAAACTCAGCTTGAAAATTATCTAACTGAGCATAGGTCGTAGGTAATTTTGGCCCAGTAATCATTAATTGCTTTGGTGAGTCATATGTGAGAACATAAAAAGAGATCCAGCGGATTGAGATCAGGGGCCAAAATTACCTATGGTCAATTAGGGTATGTTCAAGCTGAGTTTTTTGATCACCCAGGGTACATTTTGAAATATGTAGTTAAGAATCTTCATTTTACTTTTTAATTACATAATCTTGATTCTTTACTATTTATTTCTGTATTTTAGGTTTGAATTTTGGTGCAGTGTAAATGATGAATCATATTATAACAATTACTTTACTTAGGTATTCATTTTATCACGCACCACTATGTTAATTTTCTATAATGCATAACCTGAATCTGTAGAATTCTATCTCTACATATTATTAATTACTACGGGCTAAAAACTGTGGGAAACACTATCACTTCAGAACCATGGGATGGATTTGCATGAGGATTTCCAGAAAAAATTGAGTTATTCCATGGCAGGTTTATTATCATCAAGGAAGTCCGTAGCCCCTGTGGCGGCAAAGTGACCCATTTTCACCATCAGTGAAAAGAGAAAATGGACAAAACATTTCTTGAACCGAATGAAAAGGTATACACTTACTCTGTTCACACTAAGTGCGTGATGTCAGAATTATCTTTAGATGTGGCAGTTGGTTGGGGAGAGAGGAAAAGGTGTCGATGCACATTGTTATGCAATGATGAGCATCACTTTCTAAACAAACATATAGTGTTTTAAGCAGAGAAGTATGTGGATATGGTTCATGATGTTATGCACTTCTTAGCATGAACAGAGTATAAATGAAAAACAGAACCAACTTCAAATAAAAAAATAAAAAAATGCACTAAAAAGAGAAAATTAATTCTTTTAAAATTTCTCCACCAAGATCTAGGTCTACAGACTAGAATTACTAAATTTAACGCTAATTAAAAATTTTTGTCATAAAATTGGAAGGAATTGACGTAGGTATAAAGACTACATGGTCCAGGAAAAGAGTGCGGACTTCAATAACTCCAGTCTCTAGACCCAGTTCTTGCTGGAGAAATTTTAAAAGAATTATTTTTCTCTTTTTAGTGCATTTTTTGTTGTTTTTTCTGTGAAGTCAGTTCTATTTTTTGAAAAAAAATAACTCCAAAACTACCTTATTGATTCTAAAAAAATTTAATTGGATCTCCATGGGACCAACCTCTATTAATTGAAAAAAAGTTTATCAAAATCGGTCCCCAGGTTGAAAAATTATGCTGGAACAAACACCAAAAAAAAAACAATGCATATATAAGGATCGTGATAACCTCTTCCTTTTTTTGAAGTCGTTTAAAAAGAGAACTAAAAAAAAACTTCACTCCTCTCTTTTTTCATAGCCAGAAAACTACTGATTGGCGAATTGGTTATAATTCTCTCCGTCTCACTCAGTTCTTCTTTTTTTTTTCATCTGGTTTCATTTGGATCCATAAAACAAAGGGTTAAAATTGTTATTTAACACTACCCAAGTGAAGCTGTGAGTAATAGCTTGTATATTGATATACATATAGATAAACTTCTGGAGAAAGGCTGATTTTTAGATCTGGGAACTGTGATTGGAAAAACTTAAGTGAAATTCTCCCAAAGTCATAAGATGTCACCCTCCATAATAGGTACATTCTACAAAATCTACCTAAAATGTTACATCTGAGTGGCAAATTCAGATTTCTTGCTAAACTGATCCAAATTATCCGCCTCATACGATACATAGGTATAGATCAGGTATAGTACTTAAATATTTTAAATAACATGACTAAATGGGAAAATTAAAGATTGTGGGGATAATACTCGTATGAGGTTTTAGAGACTCGCACCTTTTGATGACAGTCGCCGCCCAAAGGCTGGCAATTATTTGTCTCTATGACCTTAAACCATATTACACTTGTGCGTTTGTAGGTTCATACCTGTACGTATATACAGGTAAGATACATTGCACAGGCTGTGATCAATTACCCAATAACAATCTTGGTGATGTCACGGACCAATACCAAACATGTTGCGGCGTTTCTTATCACCTCGATAGAGGCAAGGAATGATGCAACTGATGACATAATACTATACATATGAGTGTCTGTGCGCGTGTGCCAAATTTGGTATATAAACTCTCAAAATTGGCAACAAAACCGTCAGTGTTTGCCGAGGATTTGGCTCTCCCATACTTTACAGTATGAAGTGGCAGAACACGCAAAACCTATAGAAAACCTTCTGCGTGTGAATATCTCTCACAACAAGGTATTCCACAAAGATAAAAAATCATTTTTTAACCAACACTTTTGAATTATGATGCGGAAATATAATTTAATGTAAGTTCTTGTTTTTTTTTAAAAAAAAACCAATGAATTTTTTTTTTGTTCCCTAAAAATATATATATATACTTTTTTTGAGGAATGTTATTATTTAGTAAGGTAAACAAGAATAAAACTAGAATAAAATATCCAAGTAATAATTTTTCTTATTTCATTAAAATTTTTCTTTTGGAAAAACTAAAGTAAGTATTATACTGGAGTGGTCACCACACACCTCACGTGTCATCGAGTTTACCTAAATAAATATAGGTATGATAATTTTGTCTGCATCTCTACATTGAGTTACAAAAATAATATTACTTCCAGAGATAATAAAAACTTTGGGTGCACGGTATGAAGCATTAATGCTCAAAACAGCCACTATGCGCTATTTCAGGATACCATAGTAAGAAATAAAACACGTTGAAAGTGATTTTGCTTAGACTGATACTTATTGTTGATTTTACTGACTGAAGAAAAAAATTAAAGTTATTATGCTTAAAAAACAACACGCGTAGAAAAGGTTAAGTCCTTTCAGAAACTTTTTCATCCTTCATTTATTTGTCTTTCATCAGAAGTCGTAAATTCATTACATGATTTCTCACCTCAAATTTTCTTCCTCTCATGTTCTCAATATTATCGTCCGTGCATCTCTTACCAAAATTCGAGGAATAATTTTCATGGATTTCCTCGTTTACTCGTCTAAACGTGTGTTGATAAAAATACATTGTTTAAACGTTTAATTATAACTATTTCGAGGAATCCCACTTTCACATATTAATCGTCGATAAACAAACTTATCAGCAGTAAATTTTCGTGACTTTAGAAACCGTGGAATCTTTTCTTTTTAATCTGAAAATAAACAATTATTCATCACCGGAATTTTTCCTTTACCCGAGCCAACATTATTTTGATAAGACACGGGTTTCTGTAAGTAACACTAGTACTGATTTTTCCATCCTCAGTTAAGAGCTCAGTTAATTTCACTGGCAGATCGTGCTAAGAGTTAGATAGGATTTTAAAATTAGCTGACTTAAATTTCTTACCTGGCTATTGAAAAAACGGGCCTTAGCTACTAAAGCAACAAATACAAATAAATAATTATTATTAGTTGACAGTTGACCTAATTTGTAAGCATCTTAGACATTATCTGGGGAATTCCAAAGCTAATAGGATCCTTCCTGGCTCACATAATTAGTGCACAGCACGTAATCGGCTGTATGGGATGCCCAGATTTAGGTTTTTGTCACCTGTAGGCTCTACAAATTTTGCCTTTTTTTTTTTTCAGTGATAGTAATGTAGAAATGATGTGCAACTAACAGTTAAAGAAGGCGAGAACAAATAATGTATTTACATAATCTCTGATAAAATGTATGTTGCAGTGTGTATAATGTTGCAAAATCTTATTCAGTTGTCCATACACTGAGATGTTATATAGGCACTAAGTGAATTGGCTGTCTACACTGAGAAATTATTTAGTCGCCAAACACACAAATAAAAAATGAATGGTTCGCAGAATCTGGTGTAGGTAAGGTTACTTACATTAATAAAAGATGCCATGATTATAAAACAGGTAAATGGTCATACATGTTCCACACATGCAATAGTAGTTTTTAATGTGGTACACATTTCTACTTTCACTACGCTGAATGCAGAGTAAATTCGGAAAAAATTATTTTGGTTAAATTTTCATTAAAAAAGGGTGCTACAGCCAATCACAGAAAGAATACAAATTCCTACAGCCAATCACAATTTCCTCACTAGTCGAAGTGAGGGAATATCAATTAAATTAATATCGATATGTAATGTTTTATCATAAGAGTATGAAGGAATTGGTGTTGATTGATATATCGATATGTGTTTTATTTATATTGTGTCATCATTTTTTCAAACTTCAATTTTCATTAACGAATTTCAAACTTCAATTGAAAAACTTAACAAATGGTTTGCTGAAAACGAAATGGAAGAAGCTCACAGCTCAAAGGCGTCTGTAAGTATCTGATATCATAACATAACTTTCTATATTGTTATTTATAATTATAATTCATGACTTATAGGATTTTGTTACAAGTATTCTCAAAAACGTATACTCTTCTAAACTAGCTCATTTCAAACTCCCCTATGTTCCCCCGAGATATGAAATGTGTACCACATTAAATGTTCTAGTTCGCTGACACCCTAGAGCGTTTTTTTTCATTTGTCTCACTTTTTCCAAGGTTCCGAGCACCATTTTGTTCTGTTTAGTCAAACATATGCAGTGGTAGCAGAACAAAAAAAAGTGATTGAACAATTACAATCCAAAATGGTTTACCTCTCAACTTAATGGTAAATTAGGAGAAATGCCACTCGGATACTCAAAAGTTTGTCCTGTGAATATAATTAAGTTATCTAGGACTGTGTTATGAATCCAGTGAAATTCAGTGAAATCTATGCCCATTTATGGGTTTTAAAATAAATATTTACCACGGATTTTTGTGTTAACCTGGGTATTGTGACGTCCGAAAACAAACATACATCCCGAGTATAAGGAATGATATCACGATTCGAAGTATATCAATAAATCTCGATCAATTGTAGTCGAAACCACAAACCAGCTCAAACAGTTAGGCCACCAGCCTACCAGCGATAGCTCCCAGGGCCTACGAAGTATATCGGGCGAATTTATATAAGTGGAAATAAATAAGTTGGCCGACCCATCAGTATACACTTTATTACAATCAAAAAGGTTACTTACAAGTATGGTAACTAATGTCAGGTCGTGCAGGTTATACATCACATCGCCTCATGGTTCTCGAAGTTTGGTGAACCATCAAATCTCAAGCGGATATTCGTCTTGAATTCGTAGGAATAATATCGCGAGTTATTTAAGTCTACTACTGACGTTCACATTATCGGTGAAAACAATTTAATGGTGACTTGCTGTCGTATAAAAGAGCTGTATTATGTCGTGAATAATGTTTCGTATTCACGACGAACGAGAAACTATCACGTCTAAAACGAGACTGACTGTTCACTCTTAGGCCAAAAACGTGAACAGTCAAGAGAGATAAGATTTGGTTCACCGATGATCGATATTGTAATTCTACACGTCACCATATCGTTAAAAGTAGTTAATCGATGTGTCTTTGATGTTTCTTAGACTTTGGGAATTTATTTCCGTTGGGAAATCGGCGTATTTCCCGTTTACCTTATCGTTATTATAAACTTAGAATTCAAGAGCCGCTCCCTATCGTAATAATAGTACAAGTCGATGGTGACGTGAAGGGAAGGCTACGGGTAGTCAGATGTCACAGTATCCATATACCTATATGATCAGAGATATAAACCATCCTTAGTGTCTATGAAATTTTTACAATGTGCTTTTCCTTCAGTCAGAGAAAATGAATTTTAAGTAGAAATGCCACCAAGCTGTTTTAATTTTTTCTGAGGTACTACTTTACTTGGTACCTAGCCTAAAGTTGGACCTACACAGCCAACAGTAAGCAGTAGAAAAAATATTTTGTTTGTACTATTTGATGTTGACTAAATTTACAAAAGCAAAGTTTTTGTGGTATGACTTACAATGTTTATAGTAGGTTTATGTACAACTCAAAAATTAACTAAGAGCATGTATTTCTTCTTGATTGAATAATTAAATCTGTTGAATTATGAAACACATTTGTAATAATAATATTTGCCTAGGTAAACCTAATATAAATGAATTATTCGACAGAATGAAAGAGAATAACGAGCAACAGACATTGATATAAGTTGTCGTGTCTTGGTTCACGAGTTCTCTGCACACTGGCAATACGCAAAAGATTCCCTCAAATAGGAGACATTGGGCTGAGGCAATCCCAGTTGTCGCATGAGAGGTGTGAGTGCAAAGAGTGTGACAACTATCATCTTTATTGTCCCTGTGATGTTAAATCATACTTAAACTTCTACCACTACATAAGTTAGTTAGAGGTGGCACAACATCGATATTATAACTATCAATGGAAAATTTTTTACGATAGTTTACTCAATAATTAAACCAAATTTACCAATTGTTGACTTTTTTTTTGGTAACATAGGTACCAAATAACTTGTTTTTAGCTTTTTTGTATCTTTAAAGCAAAAGTAAAGAAGAGGGACATGACTGAAAATTATCATATCAAATTTTTTCAATATTTGCTATATCTTAAGTAGGCAGCCAGACTGTGCTCATCACATTAATTAATCATCAAAGCTGGCTCTTGGTTGCAGAAATGTAGACTACTGCCTCGGGCACATCCTTGAAGGGGTTGGAAAACTTTTCAAGTTGAAAGGGAAAAAACTCACCAAAAATAATAAAAAAACTCCATATTATGAATTTCCTAGAACACAAAAAATGCCTAAAATTTTTCTTCTTGGCTCTACTCGCAAAATTATTTTGTCAATTTATGTAAAACTCTTCTTGAAGTTAAATTTTGAGAATCTGATCCCGAATCAAAAAAGGTGTTTTAAAAAGTGTCTTTAAACAATTCATGTCTAATGGAAAAATTGTGGATACATCACTGGAAACCACTATTGTTTTTTTTTAGGATCACATACCGTATGAAAAGAACAATACCTACATCATATGCACAAAGGCTCATGTATAAGGAGTTTTGGAAATGACCCCTTAAATTTTGTAATTACCTCTTTTCCCATTCTACTTCCCTTCTTTTATTGCCATTTATTTTAATTTCTCTGGACAAAGAATTAAAATAGGCGGGTGAAAAAATGGGGAGCATGACCCAACATGCGATCATTTAATAATGGATACACAGCTGCCCTGTCTCACCAACATTAATCAAATGTGTCATCATTCTAAGACCCTAAACTGAAAATGCGTTTTCTAAGTATGTGCAGAAGGTCTTCTTTCATCTGATTTCAGTCTCTCAGACTTGTGAATTTAAACCTATCTAAATACATTACTGTGAATCCAGTGAAATCAAGTGAAACTCATGTGCATTCTATGGTTTCGGGTGTTATTGTTGGCATGAATTTTCATGTTTATCTGGGTATCTATAACTAAATGATCGAAGGGCCCGTCTTAATATTTACTTGCATAGAGGGTTTTACAAAAGAACAAAACAATTTGCAAACGCCTCAAGAGAAAAATTTTTTATATTTCTTTGGGTTCTAGATATATACAATGTTTTTTGGTGGCAGAAGTTCAACCCCAAACTTCCTCTGCTATGGATGACCCTCGGGGCAGCAATGGACAAAAGTTCTAATGTCTAAAGGATTTAATCCCAATGTTCAACCTAGTTAATAGTGTTTGAAATATTACATAATGTTCTTGTGTCTTACAAATTATTATTTTATTAAAAGTATTTAACTAATCTTTGTGTTTGAAATATTATTATAGTCTCTTAAGAAGTTAAGGTCCACAATAGTCGTGGATAATAAATTAATTATTTTTAAATATCCTAGAGATATTAATGCTTTTCTAGTGTGAAATATCTCGTGTATGGTGTAACACTGAAAGTGGTTCTAAATGGTACAAATAGAACTCCTTTTGGCCGTTACAACACCTACTTAAATTTTCATTTTATTATTGGCTTTTAAGTCAGAAATATCTGAAGAAGTGGCGAGTCTCCGGGAATAGTACCATAATTAAGTGTTTTTTTGGGCTTAGAACTACAAAGTTTGTTGCAACACTCGTTACCATAGGTGAAACTAAACAATTTGTAAAGAATGGGAGGGTGTTAAGGCTCTCCCAAGAAGCATAATATGATTTTTTGCACAAGAATCCCAAAAAACTTTTAGGTGGGGCTGAGTAACAGGTTAGGATGCTCTAAGTCACTCTACCTCACTGGTTTTGCTCAAGTTCAATAATGGTAATGGATTTGGTTTAATGTACGTAAATTGTAGAATTCATTTTGGGAAACCATTGGCTTCTTAATCCTAATCAACATTTCCCAAAATTTTATTTATTTATTTTATTTTAAATTTTAGAAGAATTTATTGAAATATATATTTTGGAAGTTTCATTAAAAGGACAATTCGAGCCAGTATATTTGTTTCTCAGACCTCGTTGTCATTCCAACAGAGGCGAAGCTAAGAGTGTTATGCATTGGCTAAGCCTCCTTCCTTCACCATTTCCCATCGGTGCCAATTAACAGGAACTTGTGTGCCATAAAATATATCAATAATTTGATGATTTTCTTGGGAAAAAAAAATCCCAACAAAATCCTATACTTACAAGAATTTTCTGCACGCGTCACTAAACATTTTTTTGAATGCGTCTTTGACTGCAGTTATAAAAACGTATTGCACGATTACAAAAGAAATAAGTTGATCCCACAATATCTTAATATACCTGACCTACCGATGGAGTATAATAACATCCGTTTTAAACGTATGTGTTTTGTCGTATTCTTTGGGTAGACTCTTTTTTTTTAATGTAGAAATTGAGACAATTCTTCAATAAATGTTGATGGAAAAATGCGTTTTTAAAAGATAAGCTTTTATTTTTTTTAGCTTTAGCTCCATGCCAAATAAATATTATTTCGTTGCGGAAGGTTAGCTGCAGAATTGGTACATTTTAAAATCACAGTAGTGAGTAGAATAAAAGCTCATAATAGAAAGAGAAAAAAAAACAGTTTTTTTTTCTCAGAAAACCTGTCAAAAATTGACGAACTCCATATGAGCTCAATTGCTTCAATTCTGACGTTTGTGACCTTCCTATATGCCTTGCGGATTCGTTAACGGCTTCAATCGTCTTTAGAGAATTATTATTCTTACAACTTATCGGATCACGAGTTGAAGTTCTCTGTCAATATCTCGTGCTTCAACACTTTCACTCTCTTTCTCTTCTACATAATCGATTTGAAAGAATAAATTTATGTAGGTAACGATATGTTGGTACCTGTAAAGATACTCTCTTAAAAACTTCCCAACGACTAAACGTAAATTACGCCATGTCATTTCACCCGAACAGAGATCTCCATACTTTCATCATTGGTTATTTTGCAGTTCAAAGAATAGAAACACAAAAAAAAAACCCTAAGTCTTCTTTACGTAATATTTGCAATTTAGAAGCGTTTAAATTCAGCGCATGTAACTCATTAATCATCGAACAGCTGTGTATTTGACTATTGTATTTTACGTGAGAACTTCGTGTGGCCGCGCTGGTAATTTGGTCGAAAATTTTTTTTCTTCTCAAAATCAAAACCGCGAACTTGACTCACCAAACATATAGCTATACGATCGAATATAATTGCATACCCACAAGACCAAAGAGGACGAATTTGTTTTTTGTCACACTTAAACCGTATATCCGCAATTTTAATGACCATGATTAAGGGGAATAATGTTCATGCCTTTCGAGGAACTTCCTGCTGGTAAAATAAAATTATATTTTACGACGATCAAATCTTAATCGATTCACGATTTTATTATCCTAATTACCATTTTTACCCAGTTTGATGGCAAACAGGATATTAAAATTGAACTCACAGAAGGATTAGGGGTGGGGATGATGAAAATTAGCCGCTTCATGTGAAAAGAAAACGATTGGTACTATTTTTCCATTCTGACCTAATTTGTTAAAGTATATATATATATTATATTCAAGACCAGAAGGGCCGCGGTGCTTTAGCTTGTGCCAGCCCTGGATTTTTGCTGGCATATATAGGAAAAACTGTAGAATTCGTTGCTTCGCGGAAGCTTTGACTATACAGTACTGGGAACTTATGAAACTTTTAAAGTGATAAAGAAAATTCTTTATCACAGTATTATGAAAAATTGTTAGATCCCCTGTTCTTCAATGCTAATATGGTAACTTGATGCGTTAATTTGTTAAGTTAATGACTGGTTGAGATATGTCAAGTTGTTACCATGTTAACAGTTTCATAATTGTTGTTCTACACTCCACCTACACTCGCTTACTAACCATTAGCGCTACTACTTTCAACAACGTAAACTAACACTTTCAGGTTGTGCGAACAAACACGACTTTTTTCTTTCGTTCACCCGAAAACGCTGAAACTCATTTCCCACTAAAACTTTAATCTCGTAATGGAGGGAGATTGTTTATCTTCCTCAAACTTGTAATTTATACTTTCGATCATTGCATTATAGTATCTCTAACTAACTTGTTTCTTTCCTTGAAAGTCAACCTCACTTCAATAATAAGTCCCCTGGACCGGTAAAGAAAGATGATTTTTGGTTAGACATGCCGGCGCTAAATAGGCAACCAAAGTGTACCTTTTGATATATTCAAGCGATGGTATTCTATGTGTAGAATTCAATATTCTACATTTGTGATGTAGAATATGCAGAAAATGAGTAGAATATAAACAAATTGATAACTCTTATCAATGTTATCAATATACTTTGTCACCTTATCAGAATTATTTTCTACATATTCTACACATTCTACATGTAGAATATGCCTGTAGATGTAGAATTCAATTCTACATTGCCATCTCTGTGTATTTTGATTTGCATTTATGTACACTATACTTGTGAATTCAAGGGATGTCTTTATCAGATGTATTCTAAATTGGGGAACTGAAGCAAAATGTTAAAAATATGCAGAAGGTACGCTGAGGTTGCTTACTTTTTTATCAGCATGTCTTGACATTAAAAAGTACATTGGTCTTATGTAGCTTTACTAGTCCAGTATTGTATAGTAAAAGGGCGGAAGCAACAAAAATTTTTATTTATGTCTGTTAGGTTGAGTGGGTAGTGGTGCATGCGCATCCAATATAAGGGGAAATTTGGTGAAATAATTTTGAGGAACAAATTAATTTTGGCCAGCTTGTACCTTTGTTTATTATAGTGATATGTATATATGTATGTAGGTATTGCCCAAAATTTTGTGTTCACAGTTTTGAGAAAAATACAAAATGGATGAGACTGAAATTTTCAGGACAAATAGTTCTTATATTGGAGCAGGTTTGAAAGAAGTTTGGTGTCTATCGGTTCATTGGTTTCTGAGAAAACTAGGAAACGAAAATTCCAGGAAAAGTACTTTTTCTGGGATTTTGAAAAAATGACCAAAGGAATTGGGTTGAAATTTTCACGATAGATTTTCCTTATGTTGGTGCAAGTATCTCACAAGTTTGGTGCCTATTTGTTTAGTAATTTCCGATAAAACTGGAGAAGAAAAATTGTTTAAAAAAATTTTGTTCTCAGTTTTGAGAAAACTACCGAACAGATAGAACTGAAACTTTTACGAAATGTGTAGCTATTGTATGGCAGCAAGTCTGAAAGAAGTTTGATGTTCATCGGTTTGGTAGCTTTCGAGGAAACTGGAAAACAAAAATCCCTGGGTTGTTTCATGACATCAAGAAGATTAATAATTAAGCAGATTGTCAAAGAAAACCTAGGTACAGGAAAAGCTTTTCATAATTTTCTTCCTTAGTTTCACTAGTATTTGCTGTCATTCTGTTAAGTACCTAAATCAAATAATCGGGATCGTTTATACAGGCTCGAGAAAGAATAAAACAAAATGTAGAATTAATAAATACATACAGACGTTGGTTTTGAGTAATATACTTACGTCTGAACCAAATAATATACTCGTGAGAGGTGGAGTAACGAATAACTTAACCAGTTTCTACGGAAATTGTGTACATTTTCCAAAATTTGTATTTTTCTACTTTTTACACAGCCTTGACCTCGGATAATGAAGGGAATAAACCCAGAAAATTGTACAACAGACATTTACAGAAAGTACCTAAGGAAGTTATGAAGATTTGCACTTGTAATGGCTACTACCTGTACAGTACCTATGCGGACAAGACACCAAATAAAAAATCATATCCTCGTTCTGTTTTGAACGAAGGTGGTAAAAAAGCGTACAAAAACAGTCCATGACGTTCATTTTTTAAGGTGGGTTGAAAGTGGAACTACTAAAAATTCTCGTTTCTTGCATTCGTGAAATAATAAATAAAATAAATATGGCGAATGATAATATCAAAAGTAAATGTAAAATTGAGAATCAGTTATTATTTAGATCCGGGACTGAATTTTCGCAAAAACCACCAGCAGTATTTGAAAAAATAAGCAATGAAATCATAAAAAAATTTATAAATAGTATCCGTTGTATTTTAGATAATAGTAATGTAAAATTTCGTCCGGTGGGAATTCCATAAAAAAATAAACTACCGAAAAAAACATGTTGGTCATTTTGACGTTAAGAACTTCAACAAAACATTTTATTTAGTTGACTTTTTACTTGATATTCTAAGGAGAAGGTAATTATTATTGATGGAAAAATGGATGGCTTCGATTTTGTTGCTGACTCGGCATATTCGTTAACTAGAGCTTAATAACAGATTACATGAAATTGACATGGGAAGAAATGTTGAACAAACATCTACTTAAATATTGCCCACGAGAAATTGGCAAATTAAAGACGATTTTTTCGATAAAAAAAAATAGATCAATCTTCCAACAATAATGTCATATTTTTCTATTTGCAAGAAAATTCTACTTCTAGATATCTGGCGTACTCTACAATTTTATAATTTTCTGCCAAAACTTACGAAGAAAACCTCTAGCTCATTTCTTCAGATAAATTTATAAGTATACTCGAGGAAAACATAAAATTTCTACTAAAAGTTACTTTTGATAAAAGAAGGCTTGATTAGGAGTTTATGGAGGCTATCAAATCGACCTCTAAACGGAAAAACATCGTAGATAAGCGATCACATTGTTAAAAAAATGATATTTTTCTTTTTACACTGAGCAGGTACGTATTACGAGCACGTATGTGTTGTTAAAAAATAGGATCCATTTATGAACTGTTTCATAAATTAGGGCCTATTTTTAACCGACTTCAAAAAGTGGAGGAGTTTATCAGTTCGATCCGTACGTACGTACGTACATACGTACATACGTAGGTACGTAAATACGTACGCACGTAAATATATATATAAGTAGATACATACGTACGTATGTATGTAAGTATGTATGTAAGTATGTATGTTTTTTTTAAATGTTTGTTTCAGCATAGCTTTTCAATATGGGCATCGATTTTAAGGAACTTTTTGTTAAATGATAAAGTATGATACCATGGGATTAAATTTTTTACCGAATCGTTGAGATAGAAATAAAAAACTTTCAGTTTTAAAGTAATATTGCCACTAACGATAGAAATGAAAAATCATTGAAAAAAATTCAACTTCAAAACACAAAAAACGAACAAAAATGCTCTGAAAAGAAAAAAATAATTCTTTTAAAATTTTTCCAGTAAAATCAACTATTTTAAAAAACGAAAAAACATTATAGTAAATTTTATTAATTTTTTTTTTTTTTAAATATAACCGACTTAAAAACAAAAAAAAAAATGCTTTAAAAAAAGAAAAGTAATTCTTTTAAAATTTCTCCAACAATATAAATACCTAGGTCTAACGACTAGAATTATTGAAGTCGGCGCTCTTTTCCTTACCATGTAGGCTTTATGGGTCCGTTCCGTCAAATTTTATGACAAAACTTCTAAACTAACTCCGACTTAAATAATTTCAGTCCCAAAACGTATATATTGCAGGAGAAATTTCAAAAATATTATTTTAATATTTCTCTTCTTACCGCATTTTTTATTAATTTTTTTAAATTCGGTTCTATTCTTTGTACAAAAAAAAAAATTACAATTAGCTGCACTGAAAGTTGCGAATTTTCGGTTAAAAATGAATTACCACGTCAGGCTTTTATATTTTCAACTTGGAAATTATTATAATCTTCTCCACAGTTATTTGTTTCATATGCCTAATGTTAAAATATCGACGATAGGTATCCCAATATTTAAAACTTACAATTGATCAATATTATCCCAAACTTTCATATGACCTCATAAAAAAGTTTGGATAAGTGGTATTTTACTTAGTCCGAGTATGAAAAAAATTTTAGGTTTCGTTGTTAAAACTCGCTGCATATCAGCTGTTAATGAATTATAGGAATGCAAACCATCGAAAAGGTTGAAACGATGAAAATATCTATTTAACCATTGATTACTTGATGATCTGTACTGACGATGAAGATCATTAAGAAAGTATGTGGGAGGTTAATATACGGAGTATTAAAAAATTTGTCATTAGTGTAATTATATATAA
Organism: Ericerus pela; assembly: GCA_011428145.1. Lineage (NCBI taxonomy): Eukaryota > Metazoa > Arthropoda > Insecta > Hemiptera > Coccidae > Ericerus > Ericerus pela. The sequence continues at coordinate 81,632 of WOFM01001849.1, forward strand.
TTCTTTAACAAAATAAGCATTGTCATCGGAACAACACTGAATATCAATAAATACAGCATTTTCTAAGTTTTAGAATTGAGTAAAGTGTGTTGAGAGGGTGATGCACTGATTTTATCGAAGATTTTTATTATCTTAGAAAATGTTGTTTAAACAAAAGAGACAAATTTCAGCATTTAATAATTGAAAAATGGTGGGGTCAAATTGTTCGTTTTCAATTTGTACATACCTATGCTCTAGAATAATATTTGTTGGAGCATAAAGCAATAAATCATTAGCTGTAGTCCCCAGTGAATGAGCTTGTTGAGAAGAAAGGAAATTCACAAATGGGGAATAGAATACTTTAATGTAAATATTGTATTTTTTGAGAATATTAAATTTTATTGCTGAAATATCGCGAAAATTGCACAAGTCTATCCACATGTTGAACAAGTAATACGAAAACTTTGGGTGGAATTTTTAATAAAAAGTGTTAATTCAGAGATGTCAAATTATAGCGAAAGATTGCCCATAACAAACCAATGGTCACGTCATGATGAACTAATCCTAAGGCATTTTTAAACTTCTTACATATAAAAAATAAATATATAGATATAATAATACGGGTATAAATAAGGACACCTGGGTATTTTGATGGTAAACATCAAATGGGAATAGAGACCGCAGAATATGTGGACTGGTGAATGAGGAGAGTGAAAAATAAAATCGTTGCATGTTGTTTAACCAGTTTCACATACGTATATATGTATATACTTTGGTAGAATGTAGGTAAATGTTTATTAAGGATGACAGAGTATGTGTGCGGGGTTTGTCATGTGCAAACGTGCACTCATACCCTGGCAATGAACATTTACATAAAACTTGCGTACAACCCAGGACTATGTGATGCACATACTATCAGTTCAGTTTGTCAGTTTTCATTTCTCAAATGGCAGTCATCGAAATGTAGTTGGTTGAAAGTTGTACCCATAGATGTATATACTATAGTATAACCTAGATACCTAGCTTCCCCTTACCGCACCAAAAAGCTTGTTGGCACTGTACACACATAAGTGAAAAGCTAGAGGGCACTTTACACGCACAAGTAAACTCATTTATATCACATTTTTACACAGCAGGGAAATCGATGCAACATTACGACACACCAGGAGGGTGAATGCTCAACATAGTGACAGCAGGTAAATTATATAGGTATCTAGGTTATATACAGGGTAGACATCTGTGGTTGTACCTACCCATATCCCAATTTATTTACAATTAGGCGACAAAATACGACAAAAGACAAGAAAATTCCTGTAAATACTAGTTGACTTTCTTTCAACCCTTCAATGCCATTGCTCCCATTGCGGAGATTGAAGTGCTTCTAAGAGGAGGCTTTAACAATCTGCATGCACGTATTTTCACTACAAAGTTCATAGATTGAAGTAGGTTCTGGTTTAGCTTCAGCTGTTCGTCTCTGATTATAACACATATAATTATTCACCAAACCCAAATATTACGGATATTGGTTTTCTATTTATAACGTTGTTACAGGCTGACAGCTGAGTAATTGAACACATCTCTTATGAGTCTGAAGTAATTTTATTACTCCTTTTTACTGCCGCAAAGGAAAACAAATGATGAATATTTGATTAGCAAAATTTCAGTAGTCTCATTTTGTCAATTCTCAGTTCTCTAAACATCTATAGGAGTTACTTATATTTCCAAATTTTTTAGAAAACCAGTACTATTAAGCTGAGCTTCTGAAAGATGTCGTTTTATTCTTCTTTTTTTTTTCACCTAATTCAAAACTAAAATTTTCTTTCAATTCAAACACGTGAAATTGGTTATCTAAATGATGTAGAAAGGATCACGGATGTGGGATACTTCATATTGGCGATTGCGTCAAAAAACTTGATTATCATCCGTGTGTGCACACTTTCAGTTGTCCTCTAACCGGTTTTTAAGCCGCAGTCAATTCGTGCGTGTAATTGCTACTATCCAATTTGAAATTTTCCCAGCAAAATGCAAACAACTTTTCCTTGTTGAGCAGTGAAAAGATGTGAAAATAATAAAAGTGATCGTACCACATTGGGAGGAGGGAACAATACCGTCTTCACTCTCTTTCTTGATTCAAGCCAACATTCACTGAAATTTTTGGTCAGAATCATTGTTCATGCATTTCATCAGTTTTTTTTTTTTTTTTTATAGATTAAATGAACTAATAAATTCTACCAGAAACGTCGCCACGATACTTAGATACCTATGTAATATTTTGGAAAATTTATTTTTCACCCCATTGACTTGGATAAGAATAAACAGATATTGAATTTATTTTTATAAAATATACGTACGAAAGCTAAATTTAACGCGCTTAATTCTGAAAAACACGTTCTACAACTTCATGCCTATAAATGTGCAAGTAGCTTGAAAATTGGAGAAATATTCGTACCAAGAAATTTGAAGGCTCATAAAGGCATCCATTGAAAAAAGGAGGAAGATTCGAATTTCATGAAAATTATTATAACTCGAGGAAAATATCATTTTTTCAATTGTCACTGTTTTCAAATTAAGATATAAACAAATAAAAAAATTTAATTAGAGCTTGGAAAGATAGGTTTATCACTATGTTATACGCAATAATTGAGATGCATACTTATTCTAGAAAAATTTTATGAGACAAAAAAAATTGATTTTTTATGATGAGGAGTGCCTAGCTGAAATGAGATTTAAATCCAACGCTTTAATAGCAAGAAGAGTTAATGCATCGATTAATTAACATTTGGAGAAAAAATAATTTCCTAATTATGAACAAAAAATAATAAAATTTTAATTTACGATTTACTTACTCTCCTTTAAAAAAAAAAAAGTTGGGAAATTTTCCTTCGCCACCTCCCTTCTCGCAACTAAACTGGGAATTTCTGCACAAATTATTCATGGTCTGATCAATTAAGATAAACGTATCTAATCTACGTACACGTACTTACATTTTATTTTAATTGATGAAAAAAGGTTACGCTACAAACGACCAGTACCCACTATTTCAGAAATTTTGGCTTCGAACGTTATTGATAATTTTTCGATGACTCAATTTCTCTCATCACTTCCACAATTATTCTACATGAAGCAGATACTAAATGAGATTACATATATAACCTTACTATTGATGTGTCTCTTTGTTACGATTCCAAAAATTTTCTCACGTTTACACTTTACCATAGGTAACAACGATTTTGTTTAATTATGTTGATGAATGATCCATCAAAATTCAAAACTGACCCAATAATGTTTAACAAATAAAATACAAGAAAATAATTTAGCGCAAGCCTGGTGATGTCTATATCGATATTGAAAGAGTCGATATTTTGTCATATCGTACTTTTATAAGCCATTACCGAAGGTCTCCATATTTTTTATTACTTCACTTTCCGTAATTTTTTTATTTTTTTTGCATAATTTGTATAAAATTATGAAAAAAATTTAAGAAACTGCCACACAACATTGAAAATTGAAACCATAGTAGTGATGTGCAAAACGAGACCAACACCAAAACTGCATAAGTAAATATGAACAAGACGAGACGAAGACGAAAACCATCTTGATCTTGGTTTTGTCTTGCTCACGTTCAATCTACAAAGTCATGGTCTTGGTGTTTGTCTTGGTCTTGTTTTTCTGCAAAACCATAAAACAGGACCAAGAATAATTTTGCTCATCACTACAACATAGTGAAATTCTCGTCATGTTTCGTGTTAATTGTCATTTTTTATTACCTGATATTCTGTAGCTATCGATGTCTCACCTTCCGATACGACATGACAGGTACGCAATATCGATATTTTTTCCGTATTTTGACATCACTGAGGGCAGCCACTGTTCTACTAGAGAATGTAACAACGTTTTTAAGAATCAGCCAAGTACAATCAAAATTAGTGACCTGTTAGAGGGCTATATAGATCACAAATAATGATTGTACGAAATTTCATAGCTTATTATTCGAAAATTACCCATTTTAGAGCCCAAAATCGTAATCCGGTCGATCCGCACTAAAATTTGTAGATCTGGTCCTTGGCTAAGTAATGTTGGTACGAAATTTGGCGACTATCGAACTAAAATGGCGACCAACACGGGTAAGAAGAAAATCCTACCTAACTAGGTATACAGTTGCATACGTACTTACATCGTATGAATTTGAGTTTTTAGATATAAAGTTTTCTTGGGTCACGAAACGTAAAATGTACTCTCCTCCTAGGTCGTTTTATGAAATCAAAAATAATATATAAATTTTATCAAATATAAAGAAACCAATTTGATTCCTCAAAAATTCAAAAAATATTCCAACCGATGAGTGCCTTTGACAAGAGGGGATTTTCGGATTTAAAGAGTCTACCCCCACTCAAGGAGCCCTATATACAGTTTTGCTCAAATTTTGAACCGGAAAGCCATTACGTTTTCTTCGATCAAATCTCGTTTTAGGGAAATTATGACGACAGCCCTAATTTTGTCTCATAATATAAAATTTTTGAATGCCTTCATGTAGGTAGGCTGTAAAGCTATGCGGAAGTTCTCCAATAGGCTTTTCATATTTACAATTCCAAAAAAATAAATATATCGACACGCAAGATTACGTAAGGTTGAAAGTCGCTGAATGGTTTCAATCTGAAGCCAGTTGCTAATTGATGGACTGAGAAGAAGACTAAGCCAAACATTCATCCAAAAAATACCCGAAATCAATGACATAAAAATAATTGGGTGTCTGGAAGACCGACCTCGACATTGTTGAAGTACCTCAAGTGCCCTTCAAAAGAAACATTAACAGCCCTTGCAAGGCTAACATGACAAAACCCTCTTTAGCGCATTGCCCAAGCTATCGACGTGGACATAGAGAATGTAATGGGGTTCTCTTTTCACGTAGGTTTTGTTTAGAAAATCTACTTATTACGCTTGGTGCGGTATTAACCCCAAGGGTTGGAGATGGGTACATTTTTCGTTTCATGATTACAGGAAAATTTTGGCACCAATAACTCAAATTTATTTATGCCTATATATTATCTTATCCTATACTATAATACGAGCAATAACTGTATGGAGGTATGTGTGCATGTGGGTATGTAAATGCACTATAAAGAACTAGACCAATGATGTTTCTGAAAATTACAGTATAGAGATATTTGGGTACAAAAAAACGATCTACATAGGTCTCAAGTTTGAGAAAATTCGTTAAGCAAATATATCAGATAAATGAGCATCTCAATCTATTAGGACGACTATAAAATATGGGCATATCAAACGCGCCATTTTGCTCCTTTTTTGTTTTTATGGTTTTTAAGTTCTCATTGTTTCAAGAGTATAATTTCTGATTGTAATATAGTTAGTTGAACAAATAATTACCAATTCTGCAGAAAACAGAAATTTGTTTCAGTTTTTAATGTATTTTTAGATGAAAATTTGTCACTTTTCATTGGAAGGACAGTGGAGCGTCAGGTTGCCTTTTTTATCAATGTTTCGGCAATAAATCATGGCAAAATCACAAATTTAATATTTATGAAAATTACTCAGACTGGATATTTTGTGCTAGATTTATACATCTTGGACCAATGTTTTTCAAATTGACTTATGAACAAAATGGCCGGTTTGGTATGCCTATATTTTATAGTCCCCTAAATCTATCCATCAGCAGCAAGTGATAACAATAAACGATGAAAAATTGATTAATCTTAAAAGTAACGAATAATAAAGGTTTTATTTACAAATTTTGCTTGGCGTAAATTGTGTATAACTATTATGATTTATGACTGATGAAGTATGAGTTAAATATTGCGATTTTAATTCTCGAGGTATATGAATATGATAATACCGAAGGATATACCTAATAAATATATTGCTGAAATTCTCCAGCTTGATTAAAATTAACAAAATTTTCTTTTTCCACATCCCAGCAAAGCTTTCTGAACCAGGTACTATATATAATATATAAATATATATATATATATAGATATAGATATAGATATATATCTTTGACTATAAATGCTACGTTTTTTCATTTTGTTTTTATTAGTTGAGTTTTTAAAAACTACCATAATGTTCGTTATTTTTTATTTCCATTTCCATTCAAAAAAACTTTTTCTTGACTTACAATTTTCCAAATCTGTTCAAATAGGTATCAATATATCAATATTTTTTTGATATCTCAAAAATTATTGATATTTTTTCAATATTTCTCAAAAATTATCGATATTTTTTCAATATTTTTTCAAATTTTTTCTCCTAGATCAAAAATTAATCAGATGAGAAACAAAAATGGAAACAATTCATCATTCAGTTTCCATTATGTTTCCATTATTAGTCTTAAAACTATAATTGTTTAATTGTTTCCAATTCGGTTGCCATTTCAGAATTTTGGTGTTTCGGTTTATTTCAGTTTCCAGCGCAAAAAAATGTGGCTTCTGTTTTCAAAAAATTTGGTTTCTGTTTCCATTTTTCAATCCCTGCTATATAGTACTGGACCAGTAAGAAAAATGATTTCTGGTTAGACATGCCAGTGCTAAATTGGTAACCAGAGCGCACCTCTTGATGTACTATGTTTTGTGTTTCTGTATGTGATTGTTGTGAATTTAAGTGATGTTTTCATCAAATGTGTTCTAAATTGGTGAACTCAAGAAAAATGTCAAAAATATGCAGAAGGTTTATTGAGGTTGTCTACCTTTTTGCCCGAATGTCGTGACATTAAAAAGTACATTGGTTTTATAGAGCTTTACTGGTCCAGTACTTACTATAGACTATTTATTTTTCACTCAGAATATACTTTTTCATAATTACCCACCTGAATTCCATGCGGTTGTCCATTCAAGAAAATATGAAAATACACGTTTGCATAGTCACCCACCATATAACTGAGCGGTTTTTGAAAAATGACGTCAGGAATGAATACTCTATAGTCAAAGAGATACACTTATAGATAGATGGTCATATATATTCAATTTTCTTGTTCCCACGGTACAGGTCACGAAATTTAGTACGAACATTTGTACTAGGCCCAGGACCAGGCCTATTAATTTCGTCGTGAATCGACCAGACGGTACTTCAGGTACCGCCATTTTTGTTTCTATATTGGTCATAAAATGCGGAATTTTAGAAAAATATGAATGAAATTTGAAACAAATATTTATTATATTTATTATAATTTTTCTGTAGAATCCTACCAATTTTGGTGCCGATCGACGAAACGGTACTTCTGGTAAAGCTTTTTTTTTCCTCTTTTTAGGTAGGTTTTCTTTAGAAAATCGACTTATTACACTTGGTGCGGTATTAGCTCCCAGGGTTGGAGATGGGTACTTTTTCGTTTCTTGATCTTATGAAAATTTTGGCACCAATAACTCGAATTCATATACATACATATACATATATACTATACATAGAAAAAAAATTAGGTCAAAATGCGAGAAAATGGTACTAATCGTTTTCTTTTCTCATGAAACGGATTATTTTCAGGACTCCCATCTCTGACCTCACAATGATGTAAATTTTAATGCTCCGTTTGCAAACAAACTGGGTAAAAAAAATTCTACTATTATGTTTTCTCTTCCTTTTGTGAAAGTTTCGCGGTTTCTTTTTTATTTGGGAAAATACTATTCTTGTTCAGCTGATTCGTCATAAATCAACTTCGAGTCAAAAAAATAATGGTTCAAGTTCGAGTTTCTTTACCTGTAGCTGTTTTAATGTATAACGCATGAATCATGTTTCACGTACCTATGTATATGGTCCCCTTCTCTCTTTATACTGAAACCCAACTTACTGGCTACCGCCCTAGATAGGTATGTCAAATTTCCTACAGCTTTTGTTCTATATTATTGAGGAAAAAAAAAGAAAAACTTTCAAACGATTGTATCAAATTTTTGCGGTCTCTTAGGTTTTTTTTTTTTTTTTTTTTTTCTCAGCAGTGCTCATATCCTGAATCATATCTTTTACATTCGTCGCAGGTCGAACCGTTAGTTTCCGCAAGCAATTGTCTGCGGTTGTGGTTTTGTGCAGTGATGGGTAATAATAAGATAATATTCTGCCAAAATCAAACGTTATTAATATGTTGAACCAGAATTAGCGTCGGTACTTGTGAATTCCGGGAAGTAATAATATTTTCTCTTCGGTAATTACCTGCATGGTTGTGAGATTAGAATGAAACTGAAGAAAATACATGGAAAACACTATAATTTGAAATTCAAATTCGATACATCAAAGTAGACTTGGGGACCAAGTGGAAGTGAGTAAAAATGTTGCAAAATTCCATATGGTTTAGTTACTTCAGACTTTTTATTTGTTAAAATTGGACCATTATTATTTTTTTCTTTTCATCTACATGGATGGGTTGTGATCAATCACCAGAATAATATACTGAAGCCTGTATGATGCTTGAATATCAACCGTGACTTCAGAATTACTTATATGTTAACAAAGTTATATCTATATATTTTTACAAGGCCTGAAGCGTTGCTCCTTGGCGGTTTGGCTTATGCCAGCCCTGGATTTTTGTTGGAATCCCTGTATAGGTAACTGTGGGGACATCACTCGTATGAGGTTTTAGGGGCTCGCACCCCTCGACGACAGTCGCCGCCCAAAGGCTGGCAATATTCGTCTCTATGACGTTAAACTAAATACACGAACGCGTTTGTATGTTCGTACCTGTACGTACGTACAGGTAAGATACATCATTCGAGTCGAGATCAATTACCTGATAACGATCTCGGTAATGTCACGACTCGGTACCAAACGCACTGCGTCGTTTCTTATCATCTCAGCAGAGACAGGAAACAATGCAACGTATGACATAATTACGTATTCATACATACGTATGTGTGTCCGTGTGCGTGTGCCAAATTCGGTATATAAACTCTCAGAACCGGCTCAAAAATCGCCAGTGTTCGCCGAGGATTTGGCTCTCCCATACTTATTCGTATGAAGTGGCAGAACACGCAAATACTGTTGAAGACCTTCTAGTGTGAATATCTCCCACGACAAGGTATTCCACAGTGGTGACCTCGACGTGATTTTTTGGCTACGTCGTGGGTGTCTAGAGGCGCGTTGCGCTATAACTAAAAAGAGGCGCGGTGCGCTGGCGAGTAACTCGCTTGTAATACAAATAATTTTTACAAGATCTAGACACCTTTGGCTGTCAAAGCAGAGGTCTTGACTTAGAAAGTGGGAAATCACACCCCCCCTTCCAAATATATTTGCCGGAAGGGAACCAAGACGAGTAGACCTGGAGGAACAAAGTTGCCCTCATCCGCCAACTCCTCCAGCTTCGACCAGAGACTCAGAAGTCTTTGAGACTCCGGAGAAACAAAAAAGGATCCGGAGGCCAGAAGCCTTGCGTTTGGGAGCTGTTGCTAACCCAAACGAAACAACAGCTCAAACCCTAAGAAGTGGTCGTCTTTTGAGCCAAGACTCCGACCCTTCAACCCCAGACCGACAACCCACGGAGTCTGGAAAACTCTTTGTTGAAAGTACAAATAGAGAAGTCCAGCACACGATGCCCAACGGAAACACGAACCCGAACCCATCATCAAATCAAACAGGAGCAGCCGGGAGTGGTCAGCCACAGTTGACCCCCGAAGTACTTGCACAGCTGTTGCAGCTGTTGCAACTGCAAACATTGCAGAACCCTGTTGTCCAAAGACGGAGGATAGAGATTCCGGACTTCCTACCAAATGAAGTGGAATTATGGTTAACTCTCCTCGAGGGTCGTTTTAAGACAGAGAATCTGCAAAACGACCAAAAATACTCACACATTTGTAGCGGCATGCCCGCAGAAATCATACGCCGCATTCCGGATATCATGGAATGCCCTCCGGCGGAAGCAGATAAATATAGTTGGTTCTGCAGAAAAATAAGAAATGTGTTTGGTAAGACACAGAACCAAATCATTGATGATGTAATGGGTGGAATGAAGATAGGAGACGACAAACCCTCCACCTTCATGGCCAAACTCAGACAAAAGGCCGATAATATAGTGTCACCGTCAGTAATTGGAAACCAGTTCTGCAAACAACTTCCCCAACATGTTGTGCAGTGTCTGGCAGCCATAGGTACCACGGTAATCAACACTTCCGAGGACCTAGACTTCCTAGCAAAGAGTGCCGATAGTGCACTGGAACATTCGAGATCAACATCCTCGATCAGTGCAGTATCAACAGAGACCGGAGAACTAGCTCAGCTTAGAGCCCAGATAGCTCAGCTGACTAGTGAAATAAAGAAAAAGAATAACAATAACAGTCCAAGAAATGGTAGAAGTAACAACCGCTCGAAAAGCAGGAGCAACAACAGAAGTAACGATAGAAAATCAAGGTCTAGAGACCGTAAGAGCAATTCTACCAGGGGTCAGAGTCCAACTCCCCCAAGAAGAACATCGTCCCCCAAACCACGGTCTCAAAACTGGGACGATAAATCCTGCTTCTTTCACAATTGGTTTGGCGCAGAGGCCACCAAGTGCAACAACAGATGCCAGTGGTGGGGTAAATCATACAATAAGTCGTCAAACTAGAAAGAGGGGTTGTCTATGCGGCTGAAGATCCCTCGAAAAAGTACTCACACCGCCTGTTCATCAAGGACAGGACAAATAGGAGACGTTACCTAATTGACTCAGGTGCTGACTTGAGCATTTTGCCAGTAGATAAAAACCAAAAGGCATTTCCTCCGAAATACTACCTCCGAACTGTGAATGGTCAAAACCTTCCAGCTTACGGAATAGAATCCAGCAAAGTAAGCATCGGTTTGCGAAGAGACATGACGTGGTCCTTCACAATTGCGGACATTCCGACTCCGATCCTGGGTGCGGATTTCCTCGCGCACTACGGCTTGGTCATCGACCTCAAAAATGGAAAAATCATAGACAACAATACTGGTCTATGGGTGGAAGGCAAAACGCTAGCGTACCAACTAGACACCAATATATCCAGTTGCACGAAAGTCGACGAACAATTCCTACGGATTCTGTCAGACTATCCTGGAGTCACACAACCATCGATTCGCAGGCATCCGACCTATAAACATGATACCATTCATTATATAGAAACAAAAGGACCGCCTTGCCATGCTAGAGCCCGCAGGTTACTGCCTGATAAACTCAAAGCAGCACGGGAATACTATGATCGCATAATAGGTGAAGGCATATGCCGCCCATCAAAAAGTTCATGGAGTTCCCCGATCCACATGACCAAAAAAGCCAGTGGAGAGTGGCGAATCGTTGGAGACTACAGGGCCTTAAATGCCAAAACAGTTCCTGATCGCTATCCAGTCCCAAACATAATGGACTTCAATGCGAATATGAAGGGTAAAACGATGTTCACAAAAATCGACATTAACTGGGCATTCCACCAAATTCCAATGGCCGAACAGGACATCCCAAAGACAGCGGTCATAACCCCCTTTGGGCTATTCGAATACCTTCGAATGCCGTTTGGACTCCGTAATTCAGCACAAACTTTCCGAAGATTCATCAATGGACTGTTTATGGATTTGCCGTTTGCCTATGCATATTTGGATGACATATGCATCTGCTCAGAAAGCGGTGAGCAACAGCACGAGAAGAATGTAAGAACCATTATACAACGTATACACGCTGCTGGACTTACTATCAATGTTGGAAAAAGTTTATACAAACAATCCAAGATTGACTTTCTCGGCTATCAAGTCTCGACCGAAGGCATTTCCCCTTTGAAGACCAAGGTAGAGCCCATACTGAAATTCCCGAAACCCTCCAATGTAGCAGAACTCAGACGCTTCTTGGGGATGGTGAATTTCTACAGACGTTGCATTAAGAATGCTGCAGCCGAACAAAGTAAGCTGTTTGCATTAATAAAAACAAACAAAAAGAAAGATAAAACTCCACTCGACTGGACTGAAGAAGCTGAAAAAGCCTTCGAAAACATAAAAGAAACACTGGCAAATGCAACTCTACTAGCTCACCCAGACGAAAGTCTGCCGTTATGTGTCGCAACTGATGCGTCCGACTTTGCTATTGGTGCAACACTGTACCAAAAGGACAATGACAAAAAGTTACCGCTCGCTTTCTTCTCCAGAAAGCTATCAAAAACCGAGAAGAACTACAGCACATACGACAGGGAGTTACTGGGAATATTCGCTGCGCTGAAGCATTTCAGGCACCAATTAGAGGGTAGATGTTTCACTGTGTATACAGATCATAAACCCCTAACACATGCCTTCACGCAAAAGACAGAACCAGCTTCCCCGAGAAGAGCTCGACAATTGGACTACATAGGACAGTTGACTACGGACATCCAGTATATAAGTGGAGAACTCAACACTCCAGCTGATGCTCTTAGTAGGATCGAAGCTATCTCGGCACCGTCTCAATTACCTTACGCTGAAATAGCTAAAGAACAGTTAAGGGATGCAGAACTGCAAGAACTGTTGTCGAACGATGACACAGCTCTCAAATTGAGACAAAGGAAAATCCCTGGTACTAATGTTTTACTAACATGCGACATTAGTACAGGCAAGAATAGGCCATTCCTGCCGACAAAGTATCCCAAATTGGCATTCAGTAGTGTGCACAATCTATCGCACCCTGGACCAAGATGCACTGCTGGACTAGTATCATCAAGATTTGTTTGGCCTCGGATGAAGTCCGACTGCAACAAATGGGCTCGCAGTTGCCTGAATTGCCAAGAGTCCAAAGTAGGAAGACACACTCGGTCGCCTCTCAAATCTTTTAAACAAACGGAGCGGTTCAAAACAATACATATAGATCTGGTGGGTCCATTACCCCCATCCCAAGGACACAGATACCTGTTAACGATGATCGATAGAGCAACTCGATGGCCAGAGGCAGTTCCTCTCCATGAGATGACAGCTCCCACGGTAGCTGCCAGGTTATACGACACCTGGATTGCCCGCTATGGCGTACCTGAAGTCATCATCACGGACCAGGGTCGTCAATTCGAAAGCTCGCTCTTTCAAGAGCTGTCTAAGAAGCTTGGTGTACAACACAATCACACCACAGCTTACCATCCTCAAGCAAACGGAAAAGTTGAGCGATGGCACAGAGCTTTGAAAGCCTCCATCATGGCTTGCGACACCAAGAGATGGGTTGACATACTACCAACCATCCTCTTGGGCCTTCGATCTGCTCTCCAAACAGACACGGGTCACTCTGCAGCGCAGTTAGCGCTCGGCGAAGAGCTACGCCTACCAGGGGACTTTTTCACCCATTCGAAAGAAATTAGCCCCGAAACGCTCGTCCAAGACATACGGACTGACGCCAACAACTTTCTGAACCAGGCAGCTCGTCATGGCCAACCAAAGGTTTATGTCTCCAAACACTTGGCCACAACATCTCATGTGTTTGTCAGAGACGAAAAAATAAGATCTTCGTTGGAGAAACCATACGCCGGTCCTTATAAGGTAGTATCACGAGACGACAAGAATTTCGTGATACTAATCGCAGGTGAACAAAAAACAATTTCAATCGACAGATTGAAACCTGCGTACCTTATAAACGACGACAAGAAAATGCTCCAAAGAGCAAAAAGGAAGATAACACACAAGGAAATAATAAAGGAAGAACAGACTGAACAGTCCGTAACAACACAACCACAAAAAGTTGAGGACAAACCAGTCGAAAAAGGTGACAAAACACAAAAATCACCAGAAGAAAAAATAAAAATAAAGAAAATGGTGAAGTTCAATGACGAGATCGTCAAAATACAATACGATCCGTCGGCCCCCTTGTGCCCACGAAAAAGAGGCAGGCCCCTTGGCAGCAGAAAGCAGAAAAACCAAATTCCAACTCGAAAATCCGAGAGATTGGCACGGAGATACTGAAAATATTCACGAAAGTTAATATCCGTAGCGGAAGAAACAAACCCGCATAAAAAGACGTACGAGAATCTGAGAATATTCGTAACAATAGAAATTCTTCAGATAAGCAGAGAAAAAGTGCGTACAATAAAAATACGACACGAATAAACAAATCCACGTGCAATACGGAAGAAAAACATTGCAACGTGTTTCTATTGACAAATAATACCGATAACAAAATAGTCAATAGATCGTGACGTCACAAACGAAGAGTGCATTCCTTTGTAAAATACAAAATTCGAAGTACGAAAATTCAAACACGCTTAACTCTGCTTGTACTTAACCAAATTTAACCGGAAAACTTTTAAGCTAAAGAATATTGAATGCACTATCCCCTCCGAACAAGTCCGAAAAAAGATAACGACTTGGAATAAAGCTGCGATCGAAATTATTCTCGCAAAGTTTTTCATTCGCTTTTCGACTGTCAAAGTAAAAACTAGCCGAAAACAATTCTTACCATTTTTCTTTTTTCTTCCTTTTTTCATAACACTTGTATTCCTTCCTCATGTCGTCTTCAACTGGTACCCCGTTTTCTGCTCAACCGTTCCAATTCGTAGTGCCACCTGCCCCCCAGCCTATAAAGACAAAGGAGCAGCTGGAACACGAAAAGGAAGCGGAAAGAATAGAAAACGAACTACTAATGGACACGTCGGCGGCGGATATTGTCAAAATAATGTCCGCCCCCCTTCCTCCGTTGATTTCGCCCCCAAAGTCGCCGGAAAGAGCACCGGAAGTGGCAAACCCACCTCCGGGGCCCTTAACCCTGGCGAGGATGGAGGTGAACCAACAACAACAGGTGGAAGAGGTGCGCATTCCACGCCCTCCCCCCACCGCAAGCCTGGCCTACAGTCCATCTGGGAGCTCGAACACCCCGATGTACCGAAGACCAAGGCCCCTGACATTAGTCGACCCACGCCTGTCCTACCACTCCCATCCCTATCATCCGGCTCCACAACGACAACGACTGCCGAGAAGAAGGGGACAGACAAGTAGGGAGGCCTACCAAGCCCGGCTAGACGCAAGGAAGCAGTCCTATGAGTGCGTCGGGGCTGCGGTAGGCTCGGCCCTCGCTAAGTGGGAGCGAGACCAAAGACAGTAGACTCGATAAGTCCCCCCAGGCACGCAACTTATCATTTTTGCGGCGCGAAAACTGGGGGGAGTAGCTGTGGGGACATCACTCGTATGAGGTTTTAGGGGCTCGCACCCCTCGACGACAGTCGCCGCCCAAAGGCTGGCAATATTCGTCTCTATGACGTTAAACTAAATACACGAACGCGTTTGTATGTTCGTACCTGTACGTACGTACAGGTAAGATACATCATTCGAGTCGAGATCAATTACCTGATAACGATCTCGGTAATGTCACGACTCGGTACCAAACGCACTGCGTCGTTTCTTATCATCTCAGCAGAGACAGGAAACAACGCAACGTATGACATAATTACGTATTCATACATACGTACGTGTGTCCGTGTGCGTGTGCCAAATTCGGTATATAAACTCTCAGAACCGGCTCAAAAATCGCCAGTGTTCGCCGAGGATTTGGCTCTCCCATACTTATTCGTATGAAGTGGCAGAACACGCAAATACTGTTGAAGACCTTCTAGTGTGAATATCTCCCACGACAAGGTATTCCACAGTAACAATGAAGAATTTGTTGTTTTCGCAGAAAGCAACAAACAATTTTTTTCGTGTTTGTATGGGTAGTAGCACATGCATATCAAATATAGGGGAATAATTGGCGAAATAATATCGAGAAATAATTTTGTAAATTAATTAACAGCTTGTATATTTATTGTAGTGATGTATACATATAATTGATAATGGAAAAAATTTAAGAATTACAAGTATTGTTTTGGCATTTGGCCCTGAAAATGTTACCCTGTTACTATAACAAAAGTGGGAAATAAGTTCTTCATTTTAATTTTACTCTAATAACACCATCAACATTAGTATTTTGTTTCTCTTTATTAATTTAATTTGTTTAATTGAAAAAAATTACAGAAAAAAAATTTGAGAGTAGATAGGATACCTACCAAAAGGATCCACTAATTTCTCTCAATTGTGTAATGTGGGCAGTATCTTTCCACACATCTAATTAATTAACAGTTTTCCAGGGATAAGACAAGGGAACCTGAAAGGAAACAAGTATTGTATTAATGGTATTTTAACTAGTAATATTACTGAAACATTACCGAAGTACCTACTGAATATAGTGAAGTAACGTTACTATACGTAGCTTACTGAAAATTTTAACTATGTTATTATTATAATAACAAAAACAAAATTAAACTGAAAATACCATCAATAAAATTAACACCATTTTCATTTTTTTGAATACCATTACCATAACAGAAACAAAATATCTTTTGTTTCTGTTAGTTCTAAAAAGTAAATTTTTTCTATATTTTTCACTTAGGAGCTATTTGATGCATATCTTATTTGTACTTCAGACCTTCAATAAGCTTCTTTCTTTAACGGAACTGGAAAATTTCACTTTCAGTTAAAGTTTGATTTTTTTTTAGGTGCTGCAAAGGAGAAAATAGGCACAAAAATTTGAATTATGCAAAATGAGTTTCTTGCCAAACCCTCAATTTCCAGTATCTAATATAATTTAACATTAACGTAACAAAACCAAAATTCTAAGTAATGTTACCACCAAAGTAACAGCAACGAAATAAGAACGATTTAATAACGTTACAGAACAGTGCTAAAATCTGAAAGTTACTAATACCATTTGAATCAATAACAAACCATCTACCAACTGAATACCAGTATCCATTCACAGTACCATTTTAAGGTCCGTAACATTACAGTTAACAGAAGTGAAATAAAAACGTTATCTCACCCCTAGTGCTTTCCAACATCTCATAAGTACCTTGGGAAGTATTATTTTGCGGGAGAGGGTTATAATGCCTGTCAGTTTTGAGCCCAGAATTCTGAACAGTAGAGTATTGAATATATAACAGAGAATGTATGCCCATCTAAAGACTGCCACAAAAAATGGTACCACTTTTGAAATAGTTGTCCTCATTCTTACAGCACCAAATTCAAATTTGTTTGACTGCATTCAAGCCCATTAACAATGATGATAAATTTTGCCAAATAATTGAATTAAATTAATGAACAAATATAACTGATAATTCAGAAACCACGTCAAACATGAACCCTGGTTGAAAAGAAGACTTTTAGGAACCATGACGTTATTTTCATCGAGTATCCGCATTAGTCTTTTGAAGAATCATTATTTTTTGACATAATTCCAGCTTCATATCAATAGTGTTTAATTTCAGTGCCGTTAATGTTTAATCTAACTTTTAACGATTTTACTACTTCATTTATCGCACATTAAAGATGTAATAGCTAAAGCAGATAAATAAAGGCTTCGTATTTAGAAAAAAATGCTATGAACTTGTTACAGGTATAAATTAGGTACCGTAGAATGGGGCTAATCGGCCACTTTTTATTATATTATGTGTTGTATCTTGGGCAATATTTGTACTACAGCACTGGTAAACATATCAATGCACAGACCCAAGACTTGGCTTCAAACTCATACAGGAATTATTTTTTTATATCATTTACAGAGATCGCTAGAGGTGAATAAAAGTCAAAAAATAATTGAACTTCAAAAGGGGCTATTTGGCCACCTAAAAAAAAATCATTTAAAAAACAACAAAATGATAATTAAAATCAGTTTTTACAAAACAATTATATTTTAAGATTAAATTTAAACATCGCGAGCATGAACATTGAATAACAAGTCTCCTCGCCGAATATATTTTGGATTTTCAACCTTTCGAATAATTTGATTGAAAGAAAATTTGGCAATGTCATTAATTACTGGGAAATAAAAAATATGCCCACTATTCTGCATCGTACATTTTGATCTGACAAATTTTCCAACAAATTTTCCTCAATGAACCGATAATATTTGGCCAATGAAACGTCTGGTTCTATTAATTTGGTGCTTCATGGGAAATGAAACGACTACCCATTCACCAATTTTTACTTCTAATACAGCACCATTTTCTGGAATGTTTTGCACAACTATGTCTCGAGGTTCCAAATTTAGAAGAGGTCTTCCTTTTTTCTTTTTTTTTTCAACTGGTAGCTTGGGAGTAGAAGATGGGCCAGGAGTAGGGTTTGAGGAATTATTCATTGTGTCAACACCAAAGCCAGAAACAGTTTTTTTTTCAGCTTTCTCATCCATTTGGAAATCTTTTGGCGAAATACTTTTCCCAGGAGATACCTGAACTTTCCGTTTACAGCCCCGTTGTGTAGTTGGAGTACCATTCTGCTTACCATAGCGCATATCTGATAGAATTGATACCACTGCATTAGAAACACATGGCAGTATTTCATCAGCATTATTCTTTGTCACGTAGCTGTGTGGTAATCTCTCCTTTGGACGATCAGGATCAAAAGGATATAATCCTGCTTTATTAAAACCTGCAATCAGATTTTCTTTTCCCTTCTCATTTACATTTATTTTTTTATGCAGTTTAAGAAGTAATGTGGGGAAGTCTTCTTTCTTCACAAACGAGTTGACCTTTCCTTTCTTCCACTCTTCAAGAACCTGACGCCAGTATTTTTTTAGTGGTGCAAAAAAAGCCACGTCTAGAGGTTGTAAAAGGTGTGTGGCATTAGGTGGTAAGCACATGAACCTAATATTCAATTCCTCACATTTCTGGAGAACACTTAAAGAAAAATGTGATGATAAGTTGTATCCCACTAAGAGCTTCTCTCCAGAAATTCGACGACAATAGGGCACAATAATAGTTTTAAACCAGTCTTCGAAGCAAATCAAATCGAACCAACCACTCATAGACCGATTGTACCTGTAGATATACAGAATAATTTTTAGTTTCGAGGCAAAGCTTGCAAAAAAAATAAAAAAATTAATTCCATTCTTTTAAAACCACAAACCTTGTATCAGGTGGTCCACCCTCACACCAAGTAGTCCACAAATGAGTTGATTTATATACCACGTAAGGAGGAAAGAGATACCCACTTGCTGTACCAGCATACATAACACTTGTTACTGATTTGGAAGAGTTCATAATTCGTTCGGGGTATTTACAGCCACGTTTACAAATTATATTTTTTTCCCTGGGTCGTCACTAAAACAGGTTTCATCGAAATTTATGATGCATTGTGGGTCAATAGACGTGAGTTTTTCTTTCGCATTTTCGAAGAACCGATTCAAAAGTTGTGGGCTGACATTCGCTCGTTTTGCAGCAATATTTCCTAAAGAAAATATAAATAACTAGGTACACGATTGAAACATATTAAATGTGAGTACATTAAGTAGGTAGGTACCTGCTAATCGTTTTGAAATCTTAGCTGCATGTCTTTTCAGAAACTTTTGTGCCCAATCTTTCCCTGGGTAGTTATCTTTAAGGTGAGTTTCTGTCATTGACTGATCCAAATAAGTTTTAGCAAGATGACGAAGGTCTAACTCATCAAATGGAAAACCACTCTCCGCTAAAATGTTCAGATGATGCACGAAACTCTCTTCTATCACCAGGGAAAACAATGTAGGATGGCCAGCTGGTTGAATATTTGGATTCCTCAAGTGTCTTCGCAGAGTTGATCGTGGAATATTATAATGTTTACTGGCTTCGAACGCTGACATTCGGTTCGTCTTAACAGAATTACAAGCTTCATCCAGCCTATCTGGGTTATATGATTGATAAGATGAAAAATTTTTGCCATTTCGGCTGTTCGACAACACTTTTTTATACGTACGCACCATTATTTATTTCAATGATTCCAAATTATAACCAAAAATAATTAAATTTCACATTTTTATCGAGCAATATTACCACGAAACATCATTATCAGTTACTGGCCGAATAGCCCCTCTTCCTATGGCCAAGTAACCCCAATTCATCATTTCAATTATTTCTGCCCTCCCCTGGCACTTGGACCCTTGAAATTTACAGAATAAATAGTCGAGTGGGTATACGTATCCTCCATGATAATAAAAAATTTTAGTCCTCAGCAATCATTGACGGGCATATGAAAGTTGGCGATACCATTTTTTTTGGTGATTTTTAATGATTTTGAATAATCGATATAAAATAACTAATATCGATATTTTGCCTGATTAAACAAACTCACTTTAGGCTTTCAACATCGGACTACACAACTAGCACGGTTAGACACATTAATTTTCATCAGTGTTGCCACAGTAAAAATCTTAAATAAAAACTTATTGAGTGGCCGATTAGCCCCTTGATGGCCGATTAGCCCCGTTCTACGGTACTTGATGACTGCTAGCCGCATAGATTAATGGGCCATATGCAGCATAAAAACATCAATATTCATAAAATACAGCTGATAGATGCATTCAAATCATACCGCTGACATGAATTATAAAGCAAAAATTTAAGTATTAAATTACTTAGATGACTAGAAGAATCAATGGATTGATGACTGGTGTATATAACGATGAAGCTATTGCTTTTGAACATCATACAAATGACTGTCAATGTGATTGTGCAAATTGAAATTTAGGGACAATTTTTTTTTTTTTTTATGGCCAAACTGGTGAGACAGAAATTAATGTTTGCTGAGAATATTTAAAAAAGTTATTTATTGAATATGCTATAGAGATTCAGAGACAAACGGACAACGAAACAAACAAAAAAAGTAGAAAGCAAAAAACAAACAAGTAAGAAAAGGCAAGAAAATATGACATATAATCTTTTTCTTAACAACAGTTCCTCATCAAATTGAATTTCATAGATTGAAGTGAAGCGAAAATTGTACCGATCCTTAGGAATGGGGATATTTCCTCTATTATATTTAATACTCTGTGGGTATATAACCGAGAACAATTATTACAAAAAAATTTCCTCCTGACATGATACGGTCTATTTTCAAAATTTATTTTCAAAATTTTTGTTGCCCGAGGAACTGCGGAGTCAAAAAATGTGGAATTTTTCATTTAGCAAATTTGGGAAATCTGGAGGGGGAAAGGAGAAAATTGTTGGACTCAACGAGCATATGAATTATACCAGAAACACAATTTGGCCATTTTCAATAAGATCACTCTCTCCACTCCATTAAACCCTTGAAATACATAGGGAGTATGCTCTTTTATACAAATTTTCGGTCCTAGTTTTTTTATTTGAAGAGATAGCTACATTTTTGACATAAATAAAATTTTAAAGAAGATGAGATCATATATGAAATTGGTTTAATTTAATGTTATCAGTAGACTTTTCCTTAAGGACAACTATAATGATAAGACTCAAAAACAGTGAATTCGTGAAATGATAATAAGTAGTTTTAATTATTGGTCTTAAGGTTAAAATTTACTGATAGCATTAAATTAAGCATATTTGATACACAATTTCATCTTCTACAATTTTCTAGACTTCTGAGGGCTCAAACTTTTTATTTTTTGACTCATTTTATTTTTTAAAGTGTCCTCTAAAATTTAATTTCATTCGAAAAAGTACCTAGCTATCTCTTTGTTTAAGTCAGTTACGACTACAAATTCGAAGCCTTTCTAATACTTACAATGCTTTTCAATGAGTGGGGTTAGGTTTATGGAAGAGGGGGGTCTGGCTTCACTGAACGCCGAGTAAAACGTAGCTCAATATAAAGTTGATATGAATCAATTTCATATCACTGAAGTATTAAAAATTGTATATGCATGAAATGAAGGGATTACCAAGAAATCCATCTTTCTAGCTACTTGAATTTTGAAGATAGACCATATGTTTTGAGGAAGTTTTTTCTTAATCCTACACGGATGTATCTATATTTCAAGTTTGGAGAACCACTCATGAATCACCTTCTGTGACGGTACACAAAAATTGATTCGGAAAGAAAATAAAGTGGACTTGTTATTTGTTGGGGGAAGAATTGAAATAAAATAAAACAAAATTTTTCTACAAAAAAAATTAGGATGATATTAGCGAATGCCCAAGAATGAGGATAATTCAATTCAACAAATTCTCTCTGAAATAACTGAGACAACTAAAATTGCTAAAAATTCATAAGCCCTTTTGACCAAAATTGTAGCCGATAAAACCTTTATCTAGGTACCTAATAATTATTGTGAATAATTACGTCAATAACATTTATTAGGACGCGAGAATTTAAGAAGACAGTAGAGAAGTGCAATTTCTAAGTAAGTAATTGAAAATATGAGATGTAACACAGTAGTTATTTTAAACATGATACTTGGGAAACAATTTTTAAATTATTTGAATGTTTAAAATAATTGTCTTCAGTGGTAAGATTCCGCAAAATTTTATAGCTTGTCTATATTTTTTTCGAGTTTTGTGTTTCGTCCTGGTCTTGGACATAAACCTAAGAGATTTTCATAAAGTCGTGTGATTCTTAAATATTCTGTTGGCTTTGGTGAATTTTACCTGAAATTTCAGATAAAAATATCAAATTGTGTAATTTTTGGTTAAAAGTCACATAAAAAAAGGATCGATTTTTCATAATTCACTCGGCAGCTGAAATTTTGTGTACCTAAAATTTTCAAAAAATGATTCATAATTTGTCAGATCTGTACGGTAATTAATGACATCTACAAATAGCATTCAAAACATATTCAAATTATGGAATATTTTCACTTTGAACAACTGAGAGGCTGGAAACCAAGACATTAATTGTTTAGTACAAAAATGAATATGAAATTCGAATTCAATACTTAATAAAATATACATAAATATACATTTGTATGTAGAAGAAAAAGGTTCACTGGGCAAAAGTATTTTTTATAGAAAGATTTGTAAAAATTTTCAAACATTTTATTTTTGATTCGAGGTCTTGCTTATTTGTGAAAATAGCATGCACCTTTTATATTATTACCTGAATGTTTATCAATAAAGCAGATTTGATGTTCCATGTTTGAATCATTTATTAATTCTCTTATGGTTCGTTACGCTGCTTGAAACGTTTTTCATTCTATTCCAGAAAGTGCATAAATTCTTCTAAATTGAGAAAGAGAGAATAAGATATTATAATATTTTTTTCTGTTATGGTTGTGTTGATACAACGAGTAGAATTTTCTAATGATTAACGAGATGGGATGAAGTTTTGAAAATGTAAAAAGTATCATCACTTGCGGAAATTTTCTTTTAAAAACAAAAGAAAATACGGTTTTTAATTTTAGATGTAATTAACACGATATTTTTTTTTAATTCCCAACTTTCTCAAAAATATTTTTTTGACATATTTCTAGTTTTACTCAGGGGCATGTCTTAATATGAGAATTTTCAAAACTGCTGTACTGTATTTTATCGACCGATCTATCTTCATTACGATTCAACTATTATTTTATACAGGGTTTGGTATTTTTTTATTTAGGTGTGGTTTAATACCACGTGTATGAAAAAAATAATAGCAGGTTTTTTTTTTGAACAGCTGCTAAAAAAAAAGTTTATCAAGTGGGGAAAGAAAACACATATCAATGTGATTTATAACCTATTGTTTTATATTAAAAGTGCACCTGACATCAAAGTCAGTTAATGTTTCAAAAAATTTTTGTTTCTGTTTCTGTTAGTTTTTGTTTCTAAAAATATTAGTTGTAGTTTTTGTTCGCGTTATAGTTTCGATTTTTATTTTTTAACGAGTTGATAGGCTAACTGCTAAATTTTTCACTTTAAAGAAAAAAAAATTATATAGGTGACCTTGCAATTTGTGAATTTTACAAAATAGACTACCAGAAAATGTATTCAAATCCAAAACTTCAATTTCTTTGCCAGTGAAAAACAAAAATTTTTGTTTTTATTTTTTATTTTGTTTCGGTTTTCAGTAATTTTGTTACATAAGCTGGTTTTCGTTCCTTAAAATCTTGTTTCCGTTTCCGTTGGGTAGTTTTCATTTAAAAAAAAAAAAAACCATTTTGATCCGTTACTATTCAGTTTTATTATTAGTTTTTCAACCTTTGATATGTGATATCTAGATCCCTATATTCCTCTAAATTATGTTAATTTTTTCAACGTATTGCTGTGCTAGAGCTTTTTACTTACTTAAAATTGTGACAATGAAATTTCGATAAATCAATATATTACATATGTATGTTAGCCGTGGCGTAGGAATGGGGGTTATAGGGGTACAACGTACCCCCAACCAAAAATGGTGAGTACAAAGTATCATTTGAACCCCCAGAAAAAATAAAAATACTGTTAATAAACAAAACGGTTGTTTGTATAGCAGGTAACATGTTTCTATTTTACATGTTACCTAAAAAATGAGAAAGATCATATTTTCAACCAACTTTTAAAAAAACACTCCGGCGAAGCAAGCCTCGCTAGAAAAGGTGGGTTTCGAGAGAAAGAATTATGAATTTTGATAGTCACATTAATTGTCTGTAAGTTTATATGCGTTAATGGTATGTTATGATTGTATGAAATGTGTTAGCTGCTGAAAAAATATTAGAAAATGTGAAATTTAAAAGCATTTTTTAAATTACTCGTATATTCGTAAATTTTTAGATTAAAACAATTTATTTAATGTTATTTAGTTACAAATTTGAGAAAATATTTAAGTCAAAAACTGAAAGCTTCAAGCCAAAATTTTATTTTCTAAGGAGCAAGCCAAAAGCCTACACCTATAGTGTAAGCTTTATTTATTCAGCTTAACAGCCCTACATAGAACCGGTTTTCATGAACTTTTAATTTTTGGTTCATGGTTTTGAGAAAACTACAAAAGGTATAAGGCTGAAATTTTCAAAACACGCAGTCTTTATACAAGACCAGCTGTCTGAAAGAAGTTTAATGCCTATTGGTCCAGTAATTTCCAAAGAAAACTGGAGAATAAAAAAAATTCCAAAAAATTGGCTTTTTCAGAATTTTAAAGAAACTACAACAGGGATTATGTTGAAATTTTCACGATAGATTCTCCCTACATTAGTGCGAGTCTGACAGAAATTTGTTGCTCATTTATTTGGTAGTTTCCAAGACAACTGCAAAAGAAAATATCTCTGTTACGCATTAACCGCGGTAAGTGTGTATTTTCCAAAACCGTTAAATTTTGTAATGGCTGCCTTTCGAAAACCAGTCTACCGATTTTGCTCAAATTCAATATCAAACTAGTCCTTAATAGTTTTCAACTGCCATAAAAATTTCAAACCAAAATCTTTTAATTTACGGGAGTTATCGTGATGATAACATAGTGGGTTTGCAACGCTTTGAGAACCCCTTATTCCGAATTAGTGGATGAATTTCAAACATTTTAACACGAATGTGTATCTCTCATGAATGCTTCTAACACTACCCCAAGTTTCATTGACATAGGTCAAACAGCGGAGGCTCCATAGACTCCTAAAAAGTGCGAAAATGAGCAAAAAGTGGATATATATGTATATATACCTATATATATAATGTACAGAAGAATTTGAGTGACCTATTCATTCGTGATCTACGACTAATGTCTCACCCCCAGGTCCCGCCCACTGCGCTAAATGCTATAGTTGTATTTTCATTTTAAAAATATACCTACACTATAATTTCTGGAACAGTGGTTTTTCTAAAATTTCGAGAAAAGTGTTCTAGTCAGATAAAAGTTTGATATTTATTCGTTCGGCAGTTTTCTAGGAAACTTGAAAAGAATCGTGGTTCACAGTTTTTGAGAAAACTAAACGAAAAATCGGGCTGAAATTTTCACGATGGTTTGTCATCAAGTGAGTGCCAGTTCGATGTACTAATTACCCAATTAATTTTAAAATATTAAATATCGATACTGTACAAATCGCCCTCGGTTTTTCCCAACAAAAAAATGAAAATCGTTGCTCTGTCCTTCGGAATCAAATATTCTTGGACAAATTCTGGCTAAATTAGTGTCTACGTTCAACGAACGCTTTCAGATGGTGAAAATTCTGACAAACACGATAATATGACAGAGAGGTGGTACCCATCATAAATTATGTACTCGCTACATTTTCATTAGATTTTTATCGCTATATAATTATTCATTTCTGATCCTCTCCCTTGTGGTCACGTACGATTTTATAAGTTATATAAATGAAACAGTGGCGGTTATAACGTCATTTATACCTGTAATTGTTGAAAACATATGTTGTTGCACCTATCACCGGTGAAACAAAGGAAACAAATAAGCTGAAAAAATTGCGGAATTTTCGCATTGACGATGAGCCAATCGAGACCAGTTTTTCACAATTCTTCAAAGACATCAACTTTCTCGTGTAGCTATAGGTATTTAATACCTTTAGGGTTGGTTCCGATATATGTAGGTATAATTACCTCATTTAGTTTTCTTTATATAATTTGAAGAATTTCGATTTGAAATGATTTACCTACAAACCGGAGTTTGAATAAATGATAAATAGATTAGGAAAAAAGATTAGAAACTATACGTTGGGTTTTTTGAAAGATCTTATTCCGTCAAGAACGTATCTACGTGTAATATTTCCGAATTTTTGGAATGTTGATTTGCCAGTTGATTTATAGTGACACTGTAGACTATAAACACACAGAAAACGAAACAGACTTTATTCATCTGATAATTCGTGAAATTTTCATTTTAAAAAAAGGGACGAAGAGAATAATGACTTTTTAAGCTAATGAGAATGTTCGAAATGGAAGTCGCCTTCGATATATCATCATCAGAGCTTCAGTAGGTTTGTTGTTAATAAACCAGTACTAGGTAGGCTGTATTTTAACGAAAAATATTATTTTTATCGTAGACATTTTGTTAGGCAAAATAAGAAAAATTCTGGCGCAAACAATATAATAACTAGGTGAGAATAATTATGTAAACCTGGATCAGATAATAGCTCTCGTCTAAAATATGATTGTTGCACAAAAGCATTTTACTTTGATTTTGATGAACCAATGTAGATGATTTTAAAGCACGGAGTTTGGTTTCTTCACTATGCTCACTCGACTGAATTTTTGATCACCAAACCGATCCCTGCCCCTCCATCAATGATGGTTTAAAATACAATTTTTTATCTAAAATTCACTTCGATTATTTTCATGCTCTTTTTTTAATGTCGTATTCGAATTTTATTTAATTTCTACCATCCCATTGCGGCTGGGTGATTCGGGACTATGAGATGTTCACAAATCAACACATCTTGTCGGGCCATCTCACTTGAAACATGTGGTATGTGACCCTGAGTAGCAGGATCCGTCCCAAAACAAACCAACGTAAGTTCTCCAAAAAACAACGCTCAATTATTAATTAACCGAAAGCATCTCCACCAACAGAATTTGATGAAGATGCAATTTTTGGTCCAGACCTGCACAGTAAGCCAGGCTATCGTTTGAACTGCATTATACCATGTAACAAAAAGGGAATTCATTAAATAAAATTAGCCGTGTGTTTTCCGAGAAGGTGTTTTTCCATGAAAGGAACAAACCTGAGGGAACCTTGTTTTATTTGCGAGAGCAAGCCTATTATCAGCGAGTAAAAATTAATCCACCATAGAAAAACATATCATGTATCGAAAAATTAAAAGTTTGACAGACAAAAATATTATGACCATTACAGTTCTACAGTAAAACATTGGATGAGCGGAGCGGTGAAAAATTATACAGTTGAAAAAGTGCTTGTGATGCTGCTCAGTGAAGACAATATGAAAGGCGGCTCCATTATACCAGGGACAATAATTCGTACCTGGTATGGATTGCGACTACGATCACCAGCAGTAAGAGCCACCTGTTGATGGTGCAGGAGGAAAACAGTTTAATTAAAAATAAAAAATATTAAGTTCAAAATGGAGGGAGAAATTACATTATGAACACATACGTAGGCTAGGTGGCTACCCCAGCCAAGGATCCTCACGGCGTTTGAATTATTATTTGGGAGAAAATTTTTGTTTTTGAAATTAGATTAATTTATTACTTATTTGTAGATTTTGTTGGTTTGGGGAATCGAACCTGGAACCTACGTATTTGCTAGCTAAAAGCGGTGAATTTAACCGTACAACCATCTCACCGTTAACCATAACTGGAAAATGTATTTTGTATTAGGCAAGGTATGGCGGTTCCCACAGTATTTATTATTGTTCTGGGGAAGTTCGCATCCTACAAACATACCTAAAGGAAAACATAATTTTTCTTTTTGGAAATCAGTTTTCTTCTAAACAAACAATGAAATAGCTTATGTAGGTTTTTTTGTTTATGTTTGGTTGATTTATTAGGAACATTTTTAATTTTTCTTCCATCAAATCCGTCTGCTTTTCTTCCAAACAAAAGGGAAATTTTACATCTACTTTCTTCGTCCGTTTCAAAGGCATCTGTTTTCTGAGTTATTTGATTCAAATTTTGGTATTTCCTTTTGGAAAATACTCTAAAAAAGGAGTCCAGTATAAAATCTGCTATTAGGTTCACGTATTAAGTTTCACCCAGGGTGATTAAATTTAGAATTTTGGATCCATCATATTGGATAAACCATGCAATTGGAATTTTGAATATCGGACACTAAATTTTTAATCAGCAACTAAAAAAACTCCAAACGCCTATTTTGAATTTTAAATTTTAGGTCTGTCCAGAGGCGTTCTAGATGGGGATAGGGGCGAGGCGGTGTCCACCTCCAAAAGGTTTATTTCAATCAGCAAAATGGCAAATATGGCTAAAGACTTGACATAGTAGACAAAATCAGAAATTGTCAATCTCACTCAAAAAATAAGACAGAAAAACACTCTAGCACTAGAAAATCTAGGTTTACAATTCATCCTTTATTCAAAATCTTGTTAATTTGAATCATTACTATAATGAAAACAGCGTCACAAATTACTTAAAATTATGAGAAAAATTGTAGTTTTTTTAAAATCGTAGAGAAACAGCTTTTCCAGCAATATTCTCGAAAACCACTAAACTTATGTAGACAATAAACTTCTACAAAAAAAAATCTAAAATTTACCAAAATTATAAAAAAAACTAGTAGTTTTCTCAGAATCATAGAGAAACAGTTTTTTCAGCAATTTTCTCAAAAACCACTTAACTTATAATTATAGACACCAAAATTCAACCAAAAAAAATTGCACATCTCCCAAAATTGTAAAAAAACGTAATTTTCTCAGATTCATAGAAAAACCACATTTCGAACCATGTTTAAAAAATTAGGGGAGACCGGGGCGATGTGTCACAATTTTGCTTTGGAATTTTTTTTAGAGCTACCTAATGTAGTTACAATCTCTTATTCTTGTAGATAAGTGCCTAAATCCCTCTAGAATGCCTTCAATTTTTTTTGGACATTACAAGATAATCTGAAATTTAAAAAAATTGTTTTCCAAAATTAGTTTTTTGTGACACATCGCCCCAATACAGGGGCGATGTGTCACATGCTTTTTTAATGGTGAAAAGCAGTGTTTATATTTGAGATAAAATTATAAACAATAACGACAAAACATTCAAATTTCTAAACATTATAAAAAATTTTAAAAAAATTGAATGAGGCTATTCATCATCAAAGCCCTTTTCATCTTCCACAGAATCATAGCATTTATCACACATCCAGGGTCCTCCTTCATAATTTGTGCATGCCTCATGAGTCCAAAAAGTACACTGGCCGCATTGAATCCATGTTTCTCTGCGATGACCTTTTCCATACTTTCCCGAGAAAATTAAACAGAAATATTCTTCTTCGTTACTTTCAGTCTTTTTTTTTTTTTTTTGGCTGGGTTGACTTTCCTCTTTTTACTTTTTTTCTTTTTGTCAGCAAATGTCAATTTTTGTTTGTTTTTTTTTCATCTTAGTCTTATTTTGGCTTTTTATTCTCTGATGAAAGGGTCAATACTTCTAATTTTTTGGTTTTCCTTTTTCGAATTTGTTTTTTTTTTGTCTCTCTGTAGATATTCTACACAAATGTAAAATTTCATCAAAACTTTTCTAAGACGAACTAGACAAACTAGATGAAATAGAAACATTCATAAGAGAGGAATTTGAAGCGATGGAAACCTCCAGGTGTTGAGATGAACC
Source organism: Ericerus pela (assembly GCA_011428145.1). Lineage (NCBI taxonomy): Eukaryota > Metazoa > Arthropoda > Insecta > Hemiptera > Coccidae > Ericerus > Ericerus pela. The sequence continues at coordinate 111,397 of WOFM01001849.1, forward strand.
AATGTTGGGTGTAGACGAAGTTTCTGATTTATTAGGGTCTGGGCAATGAAAAACATAATTAGAAGAAAAATCATAGTTGGTGAACAAAAATCTGCTAAATGGATTGATTCTAGTCACTTCAAAAGCTTTACAAATGTTGTTGTCGCAAAAAGCGGATGAATAAACTTGACTGAGCACTTTGGGGATATCATAGATGCTGATGGTTTGACCTGCTTTTTCTTTTGATGCAGTTAATGAGTTTTTCATTTTCATCTGCAGCAGACAAGACTTGTTTATATTCATTCTGGTACCCAATTTTAAGATCAGAAATTTTTATGTCATCTGCATCTATGTCTTTGACTTGTTTTAAATAACGTGATAAGGATTTGTAATTTCATTTTCAATAGTAGCCCTTCTTTTGTACATTCCGCTTCTTATATCTTTCACAGCATTGATAACCTTTTGTGGGTCAACTTTTAAATTACCCTGGTATGAACGAACCATCTTTACACATCTCTGAAAATCAATAAAAAACAAATTAATTCATTCAATAATCTAGCAATTCGTGATATTTTCAGAAATATCTTGTTTTTTTCATGTGACTTTTTGCCCCAACATTTCTTGTGATACTTCATCCTGTTTTGCTAGAACTCATTTTTCATCATTTTTTCTTTCTTCTACAAAAATGGTAGTAATATTTTCAAAAAAATTTCAATGAAATGTTTAAAGGATCGATTAATTAGTGAAACAAATGTACTTACCGGTTGTTTCCTTCAAAATTTCAATAAAAAATCACATTTCTTGAAAATAGATAAAATTTTAGTGAAGTGGTTTTTTACTATCACCAAAGTTAACATTAATCGTTACATGAAACAGATGCGTGGTAGTGAGAAATGTATATAAGGATTTTTTTTGTGTACATTTTTCGCTATAACTTCATATTGGTTCCACGTGGTAGTGTTAATTATCTAATCAGATACAACAAAAGGAGACACATCACCCCGGAGACACATCACCCTGGTCTCCCCTACTTAACCAATAGACACTTGAGATTACTTAACCTTCTTTTTTTTCCTCCATAATTTCCATACTTCCCAAGAAAGACATAATTTTTCTGAAAAGTCTATCTTAATTTTCACAACATTTTCTCATTTTGTTCTCACAACTTCTCACATACAAGATCTCAAATTACATCTCCCTATAATCTCCATTTCAAAATCTTTTCAAACAAATTGTCATACACTGCAATTTATGTATGTTACAGATGGATTATAATAATTTTTATGCTCATCATAGCAATGTCTCAGATTACATTCACTGTAAAATTGAACCATGTTTACAAATCCGCAACTCCAATAGTTGCAGCTTTGACAGAAGTGTATTTCAAAGAATACGATCAAATCCATGTCTACCAATAAACAATTCCTGTCCTATATACCATTCAACTTAATTTAACTGATTCAGCAGATTTCATCGGATCTAACATATACCAATTATAATGATAATTGTGATTGGGATGAAATCAAATACAGATTTTACAGAATTAGCACCCAATATAAGAAAACTTTTTGAATCACTTATCAAAAATAATCTTGCCCTTATTCAAGATTTTCATCATAAACCACATCCCCTTTGCAGTAAATGTGACAGTGCAATTGACAAAGCTAGTAACTTTTTTGAGATCTTCTATCCATTTGCTGTCATGTATTTACATGTAGAGATGGACAATCTCTCATGAAAAATGAACTATCCCTCAAAGACCAATAAGACATTTTAAAAGAAACTGTCATTTCTGACCAATCATCATTATTAAATATCACCGAAAACTTTAAATCATTTTCCCAAAATTTCCAACATTTCTATGATGATTTCTTTCAAGTAAAAATTGCTTTCGATGAAACCCTTGCTAAATATTCAAATGAAGCTTATATTGCTGGAGAAATTTCTAACTTTGATACCTCTATTTACATGTATTATGATGCTCATCTTATTCATTCTATGTTTTAAATGCCTGTAAAGATCATAACTTTTCCTCAAGCATTGTATCAAGAGAGATACACTTAAAGAAGATTTAACAAAACTAACCCCATTATTGTTAAAAACAATCTTAAATTAACCATCCCTTATTACAACTACCTTAACTACTATCACTTAGACCTAATAAACTGTAACATATATAATGACAATCCGGAGATCAAACTGAAAGTTCCCATCAAACAAAAAAATTCTCTATTCTCTACCTATAAATTCATTTCATTAACATTCAAATCCCATAATAACCAGTTGTGTTCCTGGGATCAAGAATTTTCAATTATCATACACAACTCTGATGATAATTCAGTTTGTTACATAATAAGCACTGACCTACATTATTGTAATCCTGAAAAACCTTTATGTTTTCTTCCTGATAATTGAGGATCCGATATAGCTTCATCCTGTGCTAAAACCTTATTCCTGAAAAAACCTTACAAAGAATTTATCAAATCATGTGCATTCCATTGTAAAATTAACTATGAAAAAACCCTTGTCTATCAGTTTTCAGAAAACAGATTTGCAATCTAACTCATCAAATCTTAGTGTTTTTGACACTATTTCCAAAAAATCATTCGATATATCTGCTAATTCATCCTTCCCTGGAACTGTTCTTTTAACAGTACCATGTCATGTCCAAATCAAAACTAAGAGATGATGGTTTTTTCAAAACCATTATTTCTATAGGATTTCCATGCCCACGATATATGTCCGATGATGTTCTCATCGAACATCATTTACCCTCACTATGGACTGACTATAATGTCATTATGATTTTGATATCAAAAAAACTATTTTACTCCCAAGCATTTGTGATTATAATCCAAATTAGACTAATTTTGTTCCAAATTTCTTTCACATGTTATCCACTCAAGATATTAAAGAAAAACTCAATATCATCAAAATCAAAATTCATGATTTTGGTGAATGTAATTCAGTCTCTCTTCTAAGTAATTATCTTATGGTATGATTACTTATTATTATCATTATCATTATATATTTCTTACTTACTAAAATTAAAAAACCCTTTGAAAGTAGACATATCACAAAATTATTAAATGAATTAACAAAACCCTTTGAAAAAAATGAATCTATTGAAAATGTTTTGTTAGTTCTGGAGATAGACATACCAAACATATAACCTCCTCCGTTCGCAGTCGGTAAAAAATAAATGAATATTAAAAATAATAAAAATAAAAACCACCGCTGGAGAAAAACAAGTCACCGGTGTTGCTTAAAGTATCTTTTCCGTATTTACGGCGCGAGGAGTTATTTTACTTACTTAGGTATTTAAAACTGCAACAATGAAATTTTGATTGGTCGATATATTTGTTAGATATCGGTAACTATTGATTGTTTAATCCAATGTTTTCATTTTAAATTTAGGATTGTTTGTTGAACTGTAGATGTAAATTGTCAAACTGGATTTTTTAGCGCAGTACTGCTGCGGTAGAGTTTTTTTATTTGAGATTTCCCATGGATGTAGCGCTTTAGGTACCCAAAACTTAGCACTTAATTTATTCGTGTTGAGTGGCGTGCTTCGGTTTTTAATACTTAATTATGTAAAGGGTCCTTATTTTTTCACACAAGATTTTTCCTTAGTTTCATTAGCCTTATTAGTCTGAAAAACTGTTTTCGAACCATTAAAAAATAAATTGTATTGATTAAAAGGTATTATTTTCAAAGTCAAAGCTATCTAGTGAGGTCACCTCCTAAGCCCAAAAATAATAAATAGAGCATGAGCGTTTTCAAATGCCTCTTATGGAATTAAGAAAGATATAAAAAATAATTTGACCTTATTTGACTTCTTTGGGAAAGGAATTTCTGAAAATCTAAATAATAATTTTTAAACAATTAGCCGAATAACCTCATAAAACAAAAACTGATTCAATACCATATCAGATGAAAAATATATTGAGACACACGTAAAGGGGTGGAATTTCAGAAAACTCTCTCTTAGTAAGCACCTACGACATATGAAGAATATATCTTGAAAATTTCAGGTTAACAGGTTCAGCGGTTTTGGCTGGGCGTTGATAAATGAGTCAGTGAGTCAGTCAAGATTTCTTTAAACGTATATACCTGTATATACATATATACATACGGATAGATGGATTATTATTGAATCCCTATGTAGCTTTTATTTTAAACAAATGCTCATTATAAAAAAAAATTGATCTAGCACTCTCAGGATGACTTGATTTAAATGAATTCGTAGTAAAATTATTAATTTGAATTTTAGAATTGTTAACAAGGATCAGTCTACCTCCAAGCAAAGATGGGGTGCTACTCTAGAAAGAAAACATAAATATGCTATAAGATTTTTTAAAATTTTGGATTCCTTAAAAATTGTTGCCTCAAAAAAATTACTGACCCTATAAATAAGTGAAGGATCTAGTGCTTCTTTCTGTTGTTTTTTTTTTTTTTTTGCCCCTCGTGACTACCTCCTTAAAACGTAAGGATCACTCAAAAATTGTAACAAAAAACTTTCACAAATATTCATTCACAATCTGCTCCTTTGTAAAATTATTATACCTATATGACCTTTCGTTGATCTGCTAAAGAAGGTCAACCATTCATTACCTGAATTATAACCTCTTCTAAAGCGTTTTTCGGTTACACCACTTTGATTTAGCCTCTGCAAAAAAAAAGTATTGGATATTTCAATATAAAACATGACGAAAGTTGTTTGTTTTCTTCAATCTGACATAATATTTGTACGAAAAAGATCGTTAGTCGAATTTCGTAAATTATGTTGAAGTTATAGGAAAATTAAAAGAAAACAAAATTTCCAAGACAACTTTTAACAACTTCAAGGCATCAGTAAAACGCATCCATTGCACGATTGCAGTTGAATTCGATGCATTCAAATCAATGACCTTAGTACGAAAGGGATATGGGGGATATATCGCCACATGGCTCAATCAAAAAAAAAACCTCAAAACAAAAACCTGCTACATGATTGGCAAGACATGCAGAACATACGTTCTAAAATATAGAACACAAAAAACACCCAAAAACTCTGTACCTATCCTCCCTACTCCCTCCGGCTGAATCTTGCTTACGGCCCCACTACATTATGTTTTCAACTAAAAACTCATCATAAAAGCATAAAAAAAATTTTTTAAACTCCTCCCTTTAAGAAGTACTATCTACGACACTGTTGAGGCGGTAGAAGAAGCCATTTTACGATTTTTTGCTTACCGTTTCAAACTGAGTGATAAAAATTATTGATGTCAAACAAATGAGTCAAAAGTATTAAGCTGTTTTTTGATGATCGTGAGTATAAGTCTACAATACATATAAGTAACATCTTGAAAAAATTTCTGCTAACAGTCGAGCTCTCTTTTTCTGATTGGTACCTGTTTTCACAGGTGATAAAAAATTGAGATATGCGGTGTCTATTAAATAAAAATATGTATTAGTAAAGGGATTAAAAATTCTCAAAGTAAATCCTGTCGAAAATTATGAATCTAAGATAGAAGACGACTGAGTACTCGGTAAGAAAATTAGGTACATCGAAAGTGATGCCTATAACCTACATAAAAATCAGTATCTGCAAGATGATGTCCACGTAAGTGTAATAAGTTGCATAATATACTAATGTAATAGGAGCTTCCTAATGATTTAAATTTACAAATTCAAAGAATAATTACTAAATGTTATTGTTCAACTAGCGTGGGAGCCACCCGCTCAAGTTACAAATCCTAGATGACCAAAATCGTATATACATATGCATGTTAAATTCAATGTCCGATGAGTGGCGAAATATGTAAAAAGCAGTTTGTATATTATACACACACACACACACACACACACACACAAATGTACGTACCTATATAATTATATATAGTAATAAGCAGAGCACCCAGTTTTATTCTTGTATTTTCGTTCCGTAACTTGTGATTAATTGTTTCCAAGTTAAATCTGATGGTGGAAATGTATTTGTTGCTAAAAAGTAGGGGGGTCTTCGCTGAAAATTTTTTTCTGCCATCGTTAGTGTGGGGACATTACTCGTATGAGGTTTCAGGGGCTCGCACCCCTCGACGACAGTCGCCGCCCAAAGGCTGGCAATAATCGTCTCTATGACGTTAAACTAATTCACACGAATGCGTTTGTATGTTCGTACCTGTACGTACGTACAGGTAAGATACATCGTACGAGTCGAGATCAATTACCTGATAACGATCTCGGTAATGTCACGACTCGGTACCAAACGCACTGCGTCGTTTCTTATCATCTCAACGGAGACAGGAAACGACGCAACGCATGACATAATTACGTATACATACGTATGCATGTGTGCTTGTGTGCGTGTGCCAAATTCGGTATATAAACTCTCAGAACCGGCTCAAAAATTGCCAGTGTTTGCCGAGGATTTGGCTCTCCCATACTTAATGGTATGAAGTGGCAGAACACGCAAATACTGTTGAAGACCTTCTAGTGTGAATATCTCTCACGACAAGGTATTCCACAGTGGTGACCCCGACGTGATTTTTTTGGCTACGTCGTGGGTGTCTAGAGGCGCGTTGCGCTATTTCTAAAAAGAGGCGCGGTGCGCTGGCGAGTTACTCGCTTGTAATACAAATAATTTTTACAAGACCTAGACACCTTTGGCTGTCAAAGCAGAGGTTTTTACTTTGAAATTGGGAAATTACACGCCCCCTTCCAAATATATTTGCCGGAAGGGAACCAAGACAAGTAGACCTGGAGGAACAAAGTTGCCCTCATCCGCCAACTCCTCCAGCTTCGACCAGAGACTCTGAAGTCTTTGAGACTCCGGAGAAGCAAAAACGGATCCGGAGGCCAGAAGCCTTACGTTTGGGAGCTGTGATTAACCAAAATGAAATAACAGCTCGTACACTCAGAAGTGGTCGTCAATTGAGCCAAGACTCCGACCCTTCGACCCCAGACCGACAACCCACGGAGTCTGGAAGACTCTTCGCAGAAAGTACCAATAGAGAAGTTCAGCACACAACAATGCCCAACGGAAACACGAACCCATCATCAAATCAACCAGGAGCAGGTGGAAGTGGTCAGCCACAGCTGACCCCCGAAGTACTCGCACAGCTGTTGCAGCTGTTGCAGTTGCAAACATTGCAGAACCCTGCCATCCAAAGACGGAGGATAGAGATTCCGGAGTTCCTACCAAATGAAGTGGAATTATGGTTAACTCTCCTCGAGGGTCGTTTTAAAACAGAGAATCTGCAAAACGACCAAAAATATTCACACATTTGTAGCGGCATGCCCGCAGAAATAATACGCCGCATTCCGGATATCATGGAATGCCCTCCGGCGGAAGCAGACAAATACAGTTGGTTCTGCAAGAAAATAAGAAATGTGTTTGGTAAAACTCTAAACCAAATTATAGATGATGTAATGGGAGGAATGAAGATTGGAGAAGACAAACCCTCCACCTTCATGGCCAAACTAAGACAAAAGGCCGATAATATAGTGTCACCGTCAGTTATTGGGAACCAGTTCTGCAAGCAACTACCCCAACATGTTGTGCAGTGTCTGGCAGCTATAGGTACCACGGTGATCAACAACTCCGAGGACCTAGACTTCCTAGCGAAGAGTGCCAATAGTGCACTGGAACATTCGAGATCAACATCCTCGATCAGTGCAGTATCAACAGAGACCGGAGAACTAGCTCAGCTTAGAGCCCAGATAGCTCAGCTGACTAGTGAAATAAAGAAAAAGAATAACAATAACAGTCCAAGAAATGGTAGAAGTAACAACCGCTCGAAAAGCAGGAGCAACAACAGAAGTAACGATAGAAAATGAAGGTCTAGAGACCGTAAGAGCAATTCTACCAGGGGTCAGAGTCCAAATCCCCCAAGAAGAACATCGTCTCCCAAACCACGGTCTCAAAACTGGGACGATAAATCCTGCTTCTTTCACAATTGGTTTGGCGCAGAGGCCACCAAGTGCAACAACAGATGCCAGTGGTGGGGTAAATCATACAATAAGTCGTCAAACTAGAAAGAGGGGTTGTCTATGCGGCTGAAGATCCCTCGAAAAAGTACTCACGCCGCCTGTTCATCAAGGACAGGACAAATAGGAGACGTTACCTAATTGACTCAGGTGCTGACTTGAGCATTTTGCCAGTAGATAAAAACCAAAAGGCACTTCCTCCGAAATACTACCTCCGAACTGTGAATGGTCAAAACCTTCCAGCTTACGGAATAGAATCCAGCAAAGTAAGCATCGGTTTGCGAAGAGACATGACGTGGTCCTTCACAATTGCGGACGTTCCAACTCCGATCCTGGGTGCAGATTTTCTCGCGCACTACGGCCTGGTCATCGACCTCAAAAATGGAAAAATCATAGACAACAATACTGGTCTATGGGTGGAAGGCAAAACGCTAGCGTACCAACTGGACACCAATATATCCAGTTGCACGAAAGTCGACGAACAATTCCTACGGATTCTGTCAGACTATCCTGGAGTTACACAACCATCGATTCGCAGGCATCCGACCTATAAACATGATACCATTCATTATATAGAAACTAAAGGACCGCCTTGCCATGCTAGAGCCAGCAGGTTACTGCCTGATAAACTCAAAGCAGCACGGGAATACTATGATCGCATAATAGGAGAAGGCATATGCCGCCCCTCAAAAAGTTCATGGAGTTCCCCGATCCACATGACCAAAAAAGCCAGTGGAGAGTGGCGAATCGTTGGAGACTACAGAGCCTTAAATGCCAAAACAGTTCCTGATCGCTATCCAGTCCCAAATATAATGGACTTCAATGCGAATATGAAGGGTAAAACGATGTTCACAAAAATTGACATCAACTGGGCATTCCACCAAATTCCAATGGCCAAACAGGACATCCCAAAGACAGCGGTCATAACCCCCTTTGGGTTATTCGAATACCTTCGAATGCCGTTTGGACTCCGTAATTCTGCACAAACTTTCCAAAGATTCATCAATGGACTGTTTATGGATTTGCCGTTTGCCTATGCATATTTGGATGACATATGCATTTGCTCAGAAGGCGGTGAGCAACAGCATGAGAAGAATGTAAGAACCATCGTACAATGTATACACGCTGCTGGACTTACTATCAATGTTGGAAAAAGTTTATATAAACAATCCAGGATTGACTTTCTCGGCTATCAAGTCTCGACCAAAGGCATTTCCCCTCTGAAGACCAAGGTAGAGCCCATATTGAAATTCCCGAAACCCTCCAACGTAGCAGAACTCAGACGCTTCTTGGGGATGGTGAATTTCTACAGACGTTGCATTAAAAATGCTGCAGCCGAACAAAGTAAGCTGTTTGCATTAATAAAAACAAACAAGAAGAAAGATAAAACTCCACTCGACTGGACAGAAGAAGCTGAAAAAGCCTTCGAAAAAATAAAAGAAACACTGGCAAATGCAACTCTACTAGCTCACCCAGACAAAAGTCTGCCGTTATGTGTCGCAACTGATGCATCCGACTTTGCTATTGGTGCAACACTGTACCAAAAGGACAATGACAAGAAGTTACCGCTCGCTTTCTTCTCCAGAAAGCTATCAAAAACCGAGAAGAACTACAGCACAAACGACAGGGAGTTACTGGGAATATTCGCTGCGTTGAAGCATTTCAGGCACCAATTAGAGGGTAGATGTTTCACTGTGTATACAGATCATAAACCCCTAACACATGCCTTTACGCAAAAGACAGAACCAGCTTCCCTGAGAAGAGCTCGACAATTGGACTACATAGGACAGTTGACTACGGACATCCAGTATATAAGTGGAGAACTCAACACTCCAGCTGATGCTCTTAGTAGGATCGAAGCTATCTTGGCACTGTCTCAATTACCTTACGCTGAAATAGCTAAAGAACAGTTAAGGGATGCAGAATTGCAAGAACTGTTGTCAAACGATGACACAGCTCTCAAATTGAGACAAAGGAAAATCCCTGGTACTAATGTTTTACTAACATGCGACATTAGTACAGGCAAGAATAGGCCATTCCTGCTGACAAAGTATCGCAAATTGGCATTCAGTAGCGTGCACAATCTATAGCACCCTGGACCTAAATACACTGCTGGATTAGTATCATCAAGATTTGTTTGGCCTCAGATGAAGTCCGACTGCAACAAATGGGCTCGCAGTTGCCTGAATTGCCAAGAGTCCAAAGTAGGAAGACATACTCGGTCGCCACTCAAATCTTTTAAACAAACGGAGCGGTTTAAAACACTACACATAGACTTGGTGGGTCCATTACCCCCATCCCAAGGACACAGATACCTGTTGACGATGATCGATAGAGCAACTCGATGGCCAGAGGCAGTTCCTCTCCATGAGATGACAGCTCCCACGGTAGCTGCCAGGTTATACGACACCTGGATTGCCCGCTATGGCGTACCTGAAGTCATCATCACGGACCAGGGTCGTCAATTCGAAAGCTCGCTCTTTCAAGAGCTGTCTAAGAAGCTTGGTGCACAACACAATCACACCACAGCTTACCATCCTCAAGCAAATGGAAAAGTTGAGCGATGGCACAGAGCTTTGAAAGCCTCCATTATGGCTTGCGACACCAAGAGATGGGTTGACATACTACCAACCATCCTCTTGGGCCTTCGATCTGCTCTTCAAACGGACACTGGTCATTCTGCAGCGCAGTTAGCGCTCGGCGAAGAGCTACTCCTACCAGGGGACTTTTTCACCCATTCGAAAGAAATTAGCCCCGAAACGCTCGTCCAAAACATACGGACTGATGCCAACAGCTTTTTGAAACAGGCAGCTCGTCATGGCCAACCAAAGGTTTATGTCTCCAAACACTTGGCCACAACATCTCATGTGTTTGTCAGAGACGAAAAAATAAGATCTTTGTTGGAGAAACCATACGCCGGTCCTTATAAGGTTGTATCACGAGACGACAAGAATTTCGTGATACTAATCGCAGGCGAACAAAAAACAATTTCAATTGACAGATTGAAACCTGCGTACCTTATAAACGATGACAAGAAAATGCTCCAAAGAGCAACAAGGAAGATGACACACAAGGAAATATAAGAGGAAGAACAGACTGAACAGTCCGAAACAATACAACCACGAAAAGTTGAGGACAACCCAGTCGAAAAAGGTGATAAATCACAAAAATCACCAGAAAGAAAAATAAAAATAAAGAAAACGGTGAAGTTCAATGATGAGATCGTCAAAATACAATACGATCCGTCGGCCCCCTTGTGCCCACGAAAAAGAGGCAGGCCCCTTGGCAGCAGAAAGCGAAAAAACCAAATTCCAACTCGAAAATCCGAGAGACTGGCAAGGAGAAACTAAAAATATTCACGAAAGTTAATATCCGTAGCGGAAAATACAAACCCGCATAAAAAGACGTACGAGAATCTGGGAATAATTGTAACAAAAGAAATTCTTCAGATAAGCAGAGAAAAAGTGCGTACAATAAAAATACGACACGAATAAACAAATCCACGTGCAATACGGAAGAAAAACATTGCAACGTGTTTCTATTGACAAACAATACCGATAACAAAATAGTCAATAGATCGTGATGTCACAAACGAAGAGTGCATTCCTTTGTGAAATACAAAATTCAAAGTACGAAAATTCAAACACGCTTAACTCTGCTTGTACTTAACCAATTTGAACCTGAAAACTTTTAAGCCAAAGAATATTCAATGCACTATCCCCTCCGAACATGTCTGAAATAAGATAACGACTTGGAATAAAGCTGCGATCGAAAATATTCTCGCAAAGTTTTTTCACTCACCTTTCGACTGTCGACAAGAACACGCCGAAATCGTCTTATAAATTTTCTTTCTTTTTTTCTCGTATACCTTGTTTTTTCCTTCCTTAAACAATGTCGTCCTCGACCAATACCCCGTTCTCAACTCAACCATTTCAATTCGTGGTACCACCTGCACCTCAGCCTGTAAAGACTAAAGAACAGGTGGAACACGAAAAAGAGATTGAACGAATTGAGAACGAGTTGTTGATGGATATGACGTCGGCGGTGGACATCGTCAAGATGATGTCCGCCCCCCTTCCCGCATTGATATCGCCCCCGAAATTGCCGGAAAAGACACCGGGAGTGGAGAACCCACCTCCGGAGTCTTTAGCCCTGGCGAAATTGGAGACGAAACAACTCCCGGCGGATGAGGTGCGCATTCCACGCCCTCCCCCCGCCGCTAGCCTGGCCTACAAACCATCAGGGAGCTCAAACTCCCCGATGTATAGGAGGCCAAGGCCCATAACGCTAACTGATCCCCGCCTGTCTCACCGTTCCCATCCTTACCATCCGGCTCCACACCAACGACTGCCGAGAAGAAGGGGACATAACAGCAGGGACGCCTACCAGGCCCGGCTCGACGCAAGGAAACAATCCTATGAGTGCGTCGGGGCCGCGGTAGGTTTGGCCCTCGCTAAGTGGGAACGAGACCAGCGACAGTAGACTCGATAAGTCCCCCCAGGCACGCGACTTATCATTTTTGCGGCGCGAAAACTGGGGGGGAGTAGCTGTGGGGACATTACTCGTATGAGGTTTCAGGGGCTTGCACCCCTCGACGACAGTCGCCGCCCAAAGGCTGGCAATAATCGTCTCTATGACGTTAAACTAATTCACACGAATGCGTTTGTATGTTCGTACCTGTACATACGTACAGGTAAGATACATCGTACGAGTCGAGATCAATTACCTGATAACGATCTCGGTAATGTCACGACTCGGTACCAAACGCACTGCGTCGTTTCTTATCATCTCAACGGAGACAGGAAACGACGCAACGCATGACATAATTACGTATACATACGTATGCATGTGTGCTTGTGTGCGTGTGCCAAATTTGGTATATAAACTCTCAGAACCGGCTCAAAAATCGCCAGTGTTCGCCGAGGATTTGGCTCTCCCATACTTAATCGTATGAAGTGGCAGAACACGCAAATACTGTTGAAGACCTTCTAGTGTGAATATCTCTCACGACAAGGTATTCCACAGTTAGTTTTCGAAATAAATGATCAATTAAAAAACTGCAAATGTTTCATTGATTTGCAGTTTTTTTTTATGGCCGATTTGTGAAAAACTAATGGCTAATGGCGATAAAAAAATAAATTTTGTTAGAGAAGTCGAGAAAATTTTCTTCTCTTTTCAACAAAACAAACCTTAGCTTCGTAGCTGAATAACTGAGAAGTCGTGAAGTAAGAGAGGAGGAGTTTTTTTCAAAATTAAAATGTTGGGAATGTAGCAAAAAACGCGGATAATTAATATACTTACTAAAAGTGGGATTGAATTTTATGATAATAAGATTTCGATAAGAACAGATAAAGTGAGCGTAAACGATCGCTGATTATTATGTGGGTTTTTAAAGAAACAAGGACGTATATAAGTGGTGATTCGGGGGGGGGGTTAGGATCCCTTTAACGGAGCAAAGAAACGCTCGACCTTTAAAAATTGTGTATTTTAATCGGTTTTAGCGAATTTTTTATGGGATGAGGGGAATTTAGGAAAGACCCCACCGAGAATTTGAAGACCTTTCCGTACGACGGAGCTACCTACGTCCTTGTAGAGAAAATCTACATATTAAAATTGATCTGGAATTAAAACACAGGGGTGAGGGCGAGTACGATTTTCGGTTCATGACCTCACGAAACTTCTGACACCATTAGCTGAAATTCATACTATATTACATATTACAGGCGAAGTGTGAAATCCCCAAAAATTATCAGCAATTTTGAGAAATGCCTAATGCAAATTAGGCAAAGTGTAAAATGAAACACCGTTTCATTGGTTGAATTCGCAGAAATTATGAATATTGGGCTTCCAGATTTTACCGTTTTCTCGCGATTTTCGATAAGAAATAACAAAATTTTTTCATTTTTTTTTATCGCGGAAAATAAAACAATCTCTTCAAAGAAGTTGCAAACTTGTTTTTCAGGGATGAAATTTTTTCGTAATAAAAACACATTCGTAGTTAGATTTTGAAAATGATGACTTATTGGGAACGTTTCATTGGTTGGGAGATTGAATTCCTAATTTATTTTTCTCAGACAAGTTTTCCCAAACAATCACATTACCACCTCAGGAGGTTTTGCAAAAATTGCGTTCAACAAATAGTATGATTTTCGAAACGATTTTCCAAATCTAATTTTTGTCTTCGAATTGGCTTTGTTTTCCACATAGTGGATGGTTGAGAGGTTTTTTTTTTTTTTTAAATAAGTAACTTATAAATGACTTCAAAAGAAGTAGATATACTAGTTCATTTTATGCTTCGACCATATACCAGATGGGCTGCGCATACTAATAAAATGTTGAAGGCAACCAAATGAGATGTACATTCCATTCAAAAGTTCCTTCCCTTATTAAGCTGTATTTTTAACAATATTAAAAAATCAGAATTCTCAAACTGAACGTATTTTTAACCAGGTTTTCTTGTTAGAAATAAATTTTGTTATGGCTAAAATACTTTGAAGATCAACAGTCCTAAATTCGGGTTTATATATTACAAGTTCATGAATATAAATTGTTAAATGGTCATTTTATTCCTCAGAGGAAATATATGATTATGCTCTTCTCTCACACATTACACAAAAATTTTCAAATGATCTCTCAGTGCTCACGAATATTTAAATTTACTATTATAATTTTATTATTTTGGAAGGTGTCACTTATGAAATACCTACGATTATTTAATAAGTTCCGTTTTCCATTGGACCGAGAATTCATCACCTTTAAATTAATTAGGATTCAGCTACGAATCGAAGAGAATTCATCTGCAAATTCTCTTCGATTTGTCGCCCTTAAATTAATCAAGATTCAGCGACAAATCAAAGAGAATTCATCTACAAATATTAAAAAGGAATAAATGACGCTATTTAATTTTAAAAACACTTTCATTTTGTAAAATGACAATGCAAATTCCTCCAAATTATTTAATCAATTGACGTATGTGTAACGGCCAAAAGAAGTGGTAATGTACCTATTTACGACCACTTTCGGGAGTACACTATACATGAAATATCACGTACTTTAAAAGCAGTAATACTTCTAAAATAATTTCAAGTTTATCATCCACGTACTATTGTGGACCTTAACATTAATTAGAGACTCAATAATATTTCAACACAAGAGTGATTTTACACATTTAATAAAATATTAATCTGTACAACACAGTACATATTTCTACGTTAATATTAATACATATTAGATCACAATTCAACAAGCAAGACTATCTGTTCACTAGAGACTTCTACAAGAGAGGTTCCAGGTACTTAGAAGTAGCTGTCGAAGAACTGAGCTGGACTGAACAATTATACGACTGAATCGAGGGATTATATACTTGTTCAGGGTATGAAAACGTACGTGTCGGATAGGTAAAGTGAAGTAGGGTGTTGTTATTATAGGGTTGTGCTGACTCGTCGAGTACTCGAGGGACAGGTACAACTAGGTCATAAATATACAGAAGGTATATCTGTATATGTGTCAGCTCTTTAGAAAATAATGAAGAATCATGTAGACACATCTTTCATCTCTCCATACTTAAAATCCATCAATAGATGAATATAATACAAATCTAATATATATATGAGAGATCTCTGCAACTCACTATATCAGTGAGTGCGAAACACAGACAGAAACTGTGGTTATTTTAAGAATGTGAATACATATTCTTATATATGTAAAATTAAATACGGGTAATTTGGTGGTTGTTTACAAAGAGTTATAGGATGATAATTGTTGATAAATATCTACGTTTTTGGTATTCGAAAATGAGTGAACGAATATGTTCGTCATTTCTAAAAATAGACGAAAATATACGTTACACAATTCTCCGGGGGGAACAAAAAAAATTAGGAAAAAAAAAATTTTCCAGAGTCTATCCAACACATACATATGTCCAAATAATTCTGCATGATTAAAATTATGTCATATAATGCGAGTATGAGTATATATACTTAGAATAAAATATTTACAAATATTAATTATGAGTAACAAATTTTTTCTTATGTATATATAGGAAGTTAATATATCACATTATTTTGCGTAATTTTTACAATGCAGTACTTTTTGTTAAGTTAGTACTATTTCGATGGGAGATTAATTTTAAATATATTATAATACACATTAACATAAATGATATTGTAATTAACCATAGTAAGAATATCCCATTAACAAAAGTTAGATAATCATTAAAGTTTTGGTCGGGTATTTGTAGTTCAATGGATTTAATTTTGTTTTCGAGATCGTTAACTGGAACGGTATGAGGAACAAAATTTTTCCATTTGGGGTTATAGACCTTTGTCGTTGCCAGATCAATGGCAAGATCAAAAGGTTCCGTAGAATCAGAAAAATATGTCCACAGAAGTGGTAAATGATTTTCGATTTTAATAGTCTCTTCTAAAGATTCGGAGAGACAGGGGATTTCTATTGGGATAATTACAGTATTTTTATTATTTTTGTCAATATCTTCAATTTGGATATGACAAGGTACATCCAGAATAAAAGTTCCGGGTGAATTATTATTTATTTTTAGTTTT
Source organism: Ericerus pela (assembly GCA_011428145.1). NCBI lineage: Eukaryota > Metazoa > Arthropoda > Insecta > Hemiptera > Coccidae > Ericerus > Ericerus pela. The sequence continues at coordinate 127,905 of WOFM01001849.1, forward strand.
TCGGATTTTTTTGTAATGGAATTAGTTGCTATAAGGGAGTTAAAATTTACGATAGCAAATTTTGTGTGTCCAATAGGATGCACTAATGTTTGATTATTATTAAGATTACATTTAAATGAGCAGGATTGTAGCAAGTTTTAGTTTAGGTCTTGGAAGAACAAATTCTTTGCACAAGACGATAATTTATCACTTCCTCTATTAGAAGGAAGGAAGCATAATGGTTTATCCGAGTTACAATAATGTAATGATCTATAACCTCTAGTGTAGACACCTTAACATTTGTGGCTTACAGTTCGAGAAGAGAATTAGGAATGAATTCGTCTTTGGTAGAAGAGAATACTGTATCCGTAATTTTACTCTCATGATCAAAAATGGCCAACCTAAAATAGGTGGTGTGACATCGGAACATCCGTCAAATATGATGACTTTAAATTGTCAGCACATCTGGTTATGTTTGTCTGTGAGAACAAGTAGAATAAAGACAGTTATTATTATCAGAATTGGGAATTATCGTCATCTATATTTTATTCGGCACGTTTTTGTAGACGAATTAAAATGTCTACAAAAAGGTGATGGATCAGTACCTTTTTTGTTTCATAACTCAAGGAAAATTTTGACACTAATAACTCATATATAAATTAAATATAAAAGCCAATTTCTTGTTACAACGGTACAGGTTGCAATTTTTATCCGATAGACACACAATTTGGAATGAACATTAATAACAAGTCAAGGATCTGACCTACTAATTTTGTTGTGGATCGGCTGTAAGGTACTTCCAATATGGCTATTTTCATTTTTGTTTTGGCTATAAAATTTTTAATTTTCAACCAATAGCTACGAAATTTGAAACAAATATTTACTATAATATATAATAACTTGCTGTAAATTTTGGTACGGATCTGCTGTACGGTACTACCGGTATAACTACTATAACTACGTTTGTTTTTGTTTTAGCTATAAAATTTCTAATTTTGGACCAATGGCTATGAAATTTGACATAAATATTCAACTACAATATATTATAATCTGCTATAAATTTTGGTGCGGATCGGTCGCACGGTACCGAACACTATTTTCGTTTTTATTTCGCCTATAAAATGCCTAATTCTAGATCAATAGGAACATAATTTGGAACAAATATTTATTACGGTCTGTTAATAACTTGTAACTACCTAATTTTACATTTTTCGAAAACCCACTTTTTCTGACGAAGCTGTTGCTGTGTTAAAGTTTTTTTCACCGTCTTCACACTTTGCCTAAAATTGTTAGGTATTTTATGAAACGCCTGAATTACACACTTTGTCTGTAACATATATTTACATACACGTCGCAATTGTTAGGTATCCGATAGCAATGAAGTTTGGTACACCTGTTCGGATGTGAACAAAGATGAGCTCTTTTGTTTTTTGTTGAGGTCGGCTAGATGGTATTGTGATATAGACACGAGCTACTGCGCATACACCAGGCGCAGTATGTTTGGCAACAGCACACAGGGCGCTGGAGTCTGTACTGGAGTTGAGACAGTTGCCAGACAGTTACACTTTGGTGAGGAGGAGTGTGACGACGTATTTTATAGTCTCATGGACGTTAAACAAACTAGCAGCTAAGGCCACTATATGGTAACAGGGACAAAGTAAAATTCCTTCGGACAATGAGGTGTTAGAAATAACATCTTATCAAACTGACAATAAATAGGTATCAATAAAGTGAAATCTATTAAAAAATAAACGCCAAATGATAAAATTTCGCGTAAAAAACAAAGTTTTACCATTTATTCCAAATAAAAAATCGCTTCCACAAGAAAAGAAAATATAACTATTTCCCCTTTTCAACTCAACAAAATAATCATACGGGACTTTGAAAAAATTTCCGTAAATATATCGCAATAACATGGACGACGAAAATATTTATTTATAATAAAATAAATTTTTCGTCGCCCTCAGTATTACGTAATAACTATAAAAATTTTGTCACTAAAATTTTTTCCCGCCTTTCGAAATAGGAAATACGTTGAGCAAATATGGCCGACGTTTTATAAATTAATAATTCTTGGATTTTTTTGTTACTTGAATTCAAAAAAATTCTCGGAATAAAACCACATCATGTACAATAATCCTCGCTTCTGCCTTTACGACGGATGAGAACTATTGAAAAGAAAGAGAATAAATTAATCTTTTTTCTCTCTCTTACTTATACAATTTTGGTACGTTTCTTAAAAAAGACACAATCTCTACAAAAATAATTGAGATCGTGTCGATAATGTACGATTATAAAGGAGTGAAGGTCAAACAAATGACTTCGCTTACAAAAAATGGGTGTGCAGGTATTTGCAAGCAATTTGTGTAGTTATATATAATTACACACATACACTAACACACTTTTGTATGGTCAAGGCAAAAGTGCTACCCTACCATTACAAACAATCGTAATTACAAGGGAAAAACCACTACAAACACAATAAAAAAGCAGCCATCGGGTTCAATATTTGCATATGCGTAGATAACCCTATCTTACAAATGTGACGAAATATTCAAACTGCATCGAAGATTCCTCGTATTTTGAATGATTTTGGATGTCGTTTATTTATTGATGTTATGCCAATTTCGCTGTTTTTCTTGTGTTTTGTAATAATTTGTTTTTATCTTAATATATTTCAAATAATTAATTCTAGATCAACTATTTTTGCATATCAAAACGAATTTTTAATTAACAAAAACTTGTTAATTCGCGAAAACGTGCATCATAAATTACAATTACGTTTTGCGAAAAAGTGCGTCGATAATAAAGTGTCGATAAATAATTTTGATTTTCAAAAAACCTGTTCGATTCACCAAAAATAAAAAATCAATCAAGAAAAATCAAAAAATCAACAAAAATGTAAGTACTAATAATAGTTAATAATTTAATTAATTATTGTGTTTCGTATTAAAAGTGAAAAAATTTGGCAAATTAAAATGAAATAATTTACTTTTTGTCTTTCGTAAAAATAATCTATCAAAAATCGTATTAATTTTTCGAAAATTAATTATAATTAATTCATTCATGAATTAACTATATATTCAAAATTTTTTTTTCTTTTTTTCTTATTAGAAATATGCAGTGTCGCGATTAAATTTACGTCATTGCACCTATGGGTCACGCCGAAATTAATTTTGCGGCTTAACCCATATGTTCAATTAGTTTAAAAATTATTATGAATAAATTAATTTACATGTAAAATTTGCAAATAGCTTGCCCGATTTTTTATCGACATGACTCGTAAAAAATTATTGATATTTATGAAAAATTTTATTTTTGCATTTTCTTATGTAAAATTTGAAAATACCATCATTGTGTCCACGGGTCATGCCCAAATTTTCATCAGCATGACTCGTGGTGAATGATAGGTATTTTTCAATAAATATTTCTTACAATTGTGTCAAAAAATTCTCATGGGCCATGTTTGCACTTATGAGTCATGCCCAATTTTTTATCGGTATGATTCGTAATGAATGATAGGCATATGAGAATTTTGAACTTTGCATATTTTATGTAAAAATTAATTAAAAACTCATTGCGCTTACAGGTCATGCCCGATTTTTCATCAGCATGACTCGTAAATAAAAATAGATTTTACAAAGAGTGAAAAATTTTTTCCTTTTCATAAAATTTATTATTTACAATAAAAATTTATTTTCCATTATAAAATATATGGTAGTGAAATATTCACAATTTCGTATCTGTTAATTACAGATACAAAAATGTCAACGACATCATGTGGTTCACGGCAATCAACAAGCTCGCGATCGTCGCAACAATCTCTGCCACCACCGCCCCCCTTGCCTGGTCCTCAGGAAGAACAACAACCTGAAGAGGTTGTCAACCTCCTTGAAGAAGGGGAGTTAATGGAATACGATACCGAACAACAACATCAACAACGTGAGGAGAATCAACAACAGTAAGTCACTACACTCAGGGATGTACAAAACATCCTTGAGTCACAAAACAATCCGCAGCCTTCAACCTCCAGGGTAGGACCTCCTCCTGGCTTCAATGTGCTTCCGAGCCAATGAACATCTCCCAATATTGGGTGACCTCGAGAGCATTCGGAAGCACCTTTAAATTGGGAGTGGGCTTACCCTGAAGATTGTTCTCGGGAAGGAAGTATTAGTTCCTGGGAAGAACAAGTGGTGGATATGGAAATTTTCCACAGAAACGTAACCGCCGCCTGCAGTTATGCCAAAGAATTGGAGTCGTTGCTAAACAACCCCAATTTAACTCGATTGGCAGCTCGATGACAATTAAAAGCAATCGAGTTTTAAATCAGTGAACTACAAAGGATGCCGAGAGGAACGGATCTTCAGCTGATGGTACTGGTGAGAACGTATATTCGTAATCTCCAGTGCTTTGAAGCTGAAATCGAGGAACGCTTTCCGAAGGATTCCCCGATGTCCCTCCTTCTCCCATTGATTGTAGAACACCCACCGATGAGTGTTGACCAACCTCAACACTCATCTAGATGCAATTCAATTGCGGGACAACAACCAGTTCCAGAACCAGTTCATGAACAGCAGGAACAAATGCAAGTCTCTGGAGAAGAGATCGACATATTAGCAAGAGAATGGATGGAGGAAATCCGCCGTCAAGAAGAAACAGCTTGTCAGTAAAAAATACTGATGAGGCAATTCGGTGATGAAGCAGCAAAAGTGATGATTGATTTGAAGGCTGCTGAAAAAGAAATTGAAAAGCTGAGAAGCCAACAAAGAAGGCGTGAAGAAACTATTGAAAACATGTTTCAGATTGCATTTGAAGACTTCTCGCAGTAGTTCATCCAACCGATCATCAGAAAAGGTAAAACTAACGATAATATTAATTTAATTAATAGTCGTAAACGTAATACCCTACCTGAAACTACAATAAATGAAGAACCAGTATCCAAAAGAATATCTACTGATCCTTCACCCGAACATTCTGTACGATTAACAAATTTGCCCGTACTTCAACAAATGAATTTAAATCCTGTTAATTCGAATTTAAACTCATTAACCTCTATGGTTCCAAATTTAATAGGAGAAACACAAAATTCCCCTATTTTTTCCGCAAACGAAAACCCGATACCAAAATGTTGGGAAATAGACAATTCAATTCAATCAGAACAACCCCTGATGAATTTAAAACCCCTAAAATTCTACTTAGAAAAATGGGATGGTAAAATTTTAACCTATCCAGGTTTAATTCGTAGCTTTAGATTATACGTACACTTACGTAATGACATCACTATACCACAAAAAATTTCGATTCTTCAGAGTGCAATACCTAAAGATATAGTTAAAAAATTTAGTCACTTTGCCTCTGACAAAATTGGTTACCATCAATGATTACAATTTTTACATGATCGTTATGGTGATCAATCAAAAGTTAAAGCTGAAATCTGGTATCAGATTACAGCTTTCCCAATCGCAATCGACAATATATCGTCCATACAAGATACAATGGATGGTATAGCTGTTCTTATTGATAGGTATAGAATTATTTCTAATGTCGTTGATGAAGAACAGCTATTCAACGTAGCGGTTAAAAAATTCCCGCCACGTTCATATTTAAATAATTTAAAGAGCACGGAAAGACACGTTTCACATTTATTTTCGGCTATTCGTGAATTTGTAAAAATCCACGAACTTTTTGAAGACAAAAAAGGTCCTCAAAAACAAAATCCTGTAAAAACTTTTAATAATCCCAAAAACTTTCAGGATTTGAAAAAAGGTCAGCCTAAAGGCAGGCCTATTTTCGCTGCTGCTAATTTTAACAAAGATAGCAGTAAACAAAAAGGAGGAAAGGATAAATCCAATCCTCAAAAACCTAAAAAATTAGAAGACAAAAAACCCAATAATAAAACTAATGTAAAATCTTCTAATGTTTCAGAAGAAAAAAAGCGCGAGGCTGTTAAAAGGGCGCAAGAAACCCCAAAGAGTGTCATGTTGACACCTCTTTCGGTCTCTTGCCTCTTTTGTAATGGAAAACATCTAGCGCATTTGTGCTACAACACAAATACGTTAGAATCGCGCTTGGAATTTTACGCAGATAATGCAATATGCATTACCTGATGAAGGCACACCATGCCCTCATCTACCAGCAAAGAATTGCAAGTGTTTCAACTGCTATGGTGAGGACCACCATTCGAACTTGTGTCCAAATGCAAACTACCCAATAACCAAGGGTATAACGGATGCTTGGTATACCATGCTGAAAGAGCGCAAGGAAATACTGAGTAAGCATAAAATTGATTCTTCTAATCAAGAACCAATTATCGAAAAAACTAATGAGTCTTCTACTTCACAGGAAACATTGGTTATAAACGAAAATAAATCATTCGACAAACCAAGGTTATCCAAAAAGCAGAAAGAAGCATTGCCGATGGGCAGTAAGTCTTTTCCTATTTTTAATAAATTTAAAAACAGTAGTACTTATTTGGTGTTTGAATCATATGCTCAATCATCAAATTTACAAAAACCAATTAAAATTCAAGGATTTTTTGATTGTGGAAGTATAGACACTTTCATTAATAAAAAATTTGCTTTCGAATCCTTGAAATGTTAAGGATACGAACACGAATTGTTAAGACTTAGTAGCTTACAATATCAAAAATCAAAACCAATAAAATCTTACACAATCAAATTTGATCTTTTCACACCTGGTGGAATCAAAATTCCAATTACAGCTAAAACACTCGATGTTCTTACCTGTAATTTAAAACAACCAGATTTAACAAAATTTAGAAAAGATTTTCCTGAATATGCAGATATACAATTTGCATCACTGATGAATGAGCATACGATTCAATTGTTACTTGGTAATGATTATATGTGGTCGTTCGTTATAAATATTAATCATTTAACCGCCACACTGACACTTATCAAAACACAATTCGGGTATATGTTAGGAGGTTTAATCAATAATAGTTCTGTTATTGATAATATGTTTACACCAGTCTACTTTACTGACCCACAGAAAGTAGAGAACTTATGGAAGCTTGATGCTATTGGCATTGAATCTAATAATTTAGATGAAGCTCATGCTGATGCTCAAGCCTTACATTTGTTTTACAAAGAAGTTGAATTGGTAAACAACCGTTACCAAATCAAGTGGCTTTATCGTAATTATCCTCCGCCATTAGGGGATCATTACAATTTATGTTTCAAATGACTAGAAAGCCAATTACCAAAATTTAGAAAGTGTCCGGAATTTTTCAAAAAATACACCGAATACTTTGAAATGCTAATTCAAAGCTAAACCTGGTTTAATCCATTACATGCCACACAAAGGCATTTTGGATTTAACAAAAAGCACCTCTTTAAGAGTTGTTTTTGATGGCTCTGCCAAAACAAAAAAATCTAAACATTCAATTAACGATTGTATGTTTAAAGGAGCAAACTTTTTACCAGATTTACAACAAATACTTCTGACTTTTTGCAAAGATAAATATGCTGTCATTGCGGATATTCGGAAGGCTTTTCATCAAATAGGTCTTCATCCAGATGATAGAGATGTTACTAGATTTCTATGGATTAAAGACCCATTAAAACAATTAACAAGAAACAACATTATTACATATAGATTCCACAGAGTACCCTTTGGAATAATTTCAGCACCATTTTTACTCGCGGCTATCTTGTTGCATCATTTTCAACAAGCTGATCCGGAGTTTTATACAAAATTTGCCAATCATCTATATGTAGATAATCTAGTAACTTCTTTACCAACATATGAAGAAATGAAAGATTTACACAAACGTTCCAATAAACTCATAAATGACATTTCAATGGAACTTTCTCAGTGGGGTACTAACTGTATTCCATTGAGACAGGATTTTGATCTTGAACATGCTTTATCCAAACCTCAAATTAAAGTTTTGGGTTTGACTTGGGACATGGATAAAGACTTAATTTTCATTAGCCAACCCAAAAAACAAGATGATACAAAAACTTGGACCAAACAATATTTTTTGAAAGTAATTTCTCAATTCTTCGATCCTCATGGATGGTTCTCACCAGCTTTTGTACCTTCCAGAGTTTTTATTAAACAACTTTGGAATGAAGGATACAAATGGGATGAACCTTTACCAACTTTGTTACAACCAGATGCAACGGAGTTAGTTAAGGATTTATCCCAGTGTATTAATTATTGCCTACCACGACAAATTTATCTGGGAATATATAACCCGAATAATTGTCAACTACATACCTTTGTAGATGCATCTAAAACTGCATTTTCAATAGTAGCTTTTCTACGTTTACATAATGAAGAAAACAACCCAACTGTAGTGCGATTCTTGATAGGTAAATCAAGAATTGCTCCAATGAAACCTATGACAATTCCAAAATTGGAGTTGTTAGCGGCATTAATTGGAGCAAGAGGAATCAAAAATATACGAAAACCTCTAGACTTACATAACTGCCCAACCTATATATGGTCAGATAGTAAATGCGTTTTAACTTGGTTGTGTCATAGAAATCAAAAGCATACCTAATATAGAATTTAGGTATGTCCCTTCAGCTGATAACCCAGCGGATATTGGCTCTAGGGATGCTTTAGTGAATGAATTATTTCAGTCAATTTGGTGGTCAGGACCAGACTGGTTAAATAAAGATCCGGAAACTTGGCCTAAAACTGATTTACACATAATTCAATCATTACCGGAATTATCTGAAGAAGAAAAAATTACACCAGTGTTCCACACTATGAGAGAATCTTTTAAAATCTCTCATAAATTATCAAATTTGATACCTGAAACTTCAGATAGCATTTTCGATAATTGTAAACCTGCAAAATTGAATAGAAAACTAAAATCTCGCAAGTTACACATACCAAAATTTGTGATAAATAAAGAAACCTTTGCCTGTGAAGTAAAAACCTTTACCACACAGACAGAAGTATCTCAACAATATTTGGAAATGTCTGACTCAGTTTTAGATCTTTCAAACAAACCAGACATAATTAAAAAGAGTGTACAATATGAAAGTTTTATACACCAACCTATGAATACACCTTTTAACATTGATTTAGAGAAATTTAACTCTTTAGTAAAATTAAAATGAACATTTTATAGTTGCCTAACAGCAATTAGGAAATTTAGTACTAAAAGACTTAAACGTTCTAGATCAATAAAACCCTATGCAATATTGCCTAATAACTTCCAATTTGATTTATTGTGTTTTATTTACGCAGACCAGAAAAAATATTTTTCTGATTTGTTTACAATACTGTTGTCACCTAACCCACCAGATTATGTGACATATGACAAATTTCATATACTTTTGGACAAGTCTGGATTACTCAGACTCAGAAATTATATACCTATAACACCATTTACTGAAGATGTACTATCTCCAGTATTATTACATTCAAAATCTCATTTAACGAAATTGATTTTATTAAATGTACATACTTTGAATTGTCACACGGGAATCAAATTTACAATGGCAGTCTTTCGCCGTACTTATTTTGTACCTCGTGCAATGCAAGTTCTTCCAAAAATATTATAGGGAGCCTGCATACTTTGTAAAAAACATGACAAAAGACCTTTTGCGCAACCAACGCATTTGGCCATGCCAGATTTTAGACTCATGCCTTTTTCTCATCCGTTCACTTACACAGGAATTGATGTTTTTGGTCCTTTTGCGGACTTTGACCAATATTTACCAAAAAAGAAAAAGGAATTGGCAACCCCAACATCACCAATATATAAAAGGTGGATATTAATACTTGTCTTTCAACAAGAGCAGTCTACTTTATTTCACTCTCGTCTTTAAATACGAGTGAAATATGGATTGCTTTACAAACTTTCTTTGCTGATTGTGGCACACCAAAAGTGATATTGTCTGATAATGCAGCACAATTCACATTAATTGCAACATTTTTACCAAAATTTTGGGACACCTTTATTTCAGATAAAAATGTTCACGATCAACTAAACCAAAAAGGAATAACGTGGCACTTTACACCTGCGAAAGCTCCGTGGTATGGTGCCTCGTTTGAAAGACTGATAGGAGTTTTTAAACAAATGTTCTATCGAGTAATGGGTCATCATGCTCATCATCAACTTAATTTTCAAGCTAGTCTTAAAAATATCCAAGTTTTGATGAACAAAAGACCATTGTGTCCAGCTGTTGATGATGCTGAACAATGAACTTTAACCCCTGCTCACTTTTTACACGCTAACTTCCGTGTATTCACATTAGATCTTAATAAACCTTTGGATGAAATAACTCCAACAACAAAAACTTTACAGAATTTATGGAAAGTTGATCAAGATTTGCTCACCAAACTTTGGGCCACCTGGAAAGGATTATATCTCCCATACCTGAGAGATAAAGTTCGCAAAGGTGTAGATAATATATATCAAACGGTAATATTTGAACCAAAGATTGGTGATATAGTCCATGTTCTGGATTATATGATAAAACCAGGTATTTACAAAATTGCCAAAATTGTAAACCTGAACACTTCTCGTGATGGTAAAATCCGTCATGCAGATATCCTACTACCTAGTTCAACGGTTGTTACAAGACCCATAAAGTTTTTAGCACCTTTGGAACTAAATAGTAATGGCAAAGTACCAACTACCTCAGGTTGAAACTTAGTCATATCACTTGATCTGAAAATACATACTATACTAAGCAACCGAAGGATTTTAAAAGGAAATCTGCACCTTTTACTACCCTTCTAACTGACTTAAGAGTATGTTACATCTCATTATTGTTGTCTAGCTCCCTTATGGTGAAAGCGAATGATAAGTGTCAGTGGATCGATCCAACCAATTAGAGTTTAAATAGTTTTTAACTACACTTTAAATTCTACATACAAACTTGCTAATTCCTATCTTCCTTTCACAGAATTACTCCATTAGTTCCTCTATCAATGTTCAGCAGTTTGTGGACAAGAGTCATCAATAAACAAAAAGTTTAATTAAGTTTAAATTTTTTATTAACATAATTTTTGTTTTTGACTTTTGTTTTATAAGTCTTAGTTTATAATATAAGCTGTTTTTTATTTTTTCAATAAAATTTATATTATATGTATGTTTTTACCTGAAAATGTAAATTTCTTTTTCAGAACAAGTCGAAAACTGATAAACTGGTCTTAGAAGATCAGCTTGGTGTACACCGCCCCCAGTATCGTGATATAGACACGGGCTACTACGCATACACCAGGCGCAGTATTTTTGGCAACAGCGCACAGGGCGCTGGAGTCTGTACTGGAGTCTAGACAGTTACACTTTGGTGAGGAGGAGTGTGACGACGTATTTTATAGTCTCATGGACTTTAAACAAACTAGCGGCTAAGGCCACTATAGATGGTATGCCCAGGTTGCATTTTTGAAGCTAAAATGGTTTAAAATGCTTAATTTCTAAGAAATAGCGACAAAATTTGATCCAGACATTCAATAAGTATATTATATTCTAATATTCTGAAAAATTTTGTTTCAGTCGACTTGATCGTTTGCGAGAAAAAATTATTTGAGAAAATCTTCAATTGTTGCTAAGAAAAAGTGGAAAATTTGGAATGAAACAAAGAAGCTGAATAGACAGCAAGCTTGCTGTTATTTTATCTGCTTATCGGCCATCATTTAATAACTTGCATAGGTATACGTAGGTATCTTCTATAATTTCACGATACAATTCATTATCAATTTCATAGACACTTCATTTTAAACGTAATTTTTACCAAGCTTTTGATAAATACTTTTGATATTTCAAATTATTTATTGTTTATATTTTATTTAGCTTTTTGTGTTTTGTTTTGGTTGAGAAAACCTACATTTTCTAGCGTGGCGTGCTGCGCCAGAGTTTTTTTTATTTATCCCAAACTTTTCATGTTTCTAAGAACTTTATGATTACTCGTAATTCCCAATAGTGGAAAATAGGTCGGTAATATTACGAGAACGATCAGTTGGGAATTCTTTATTTTTATGCAAAACAGTAAAATTTTAATTTCAAATTTTAATCATTTGTTCATCTCTATACTTCTATTCACCATTTCTAGGAATTCATAACGAAAAACTGTCAACAGAATTAATCAAATAGTTTTTATGATAAGCAATGGCGGATCTAGAGCGTCAAATTTTGTGGACTTTTTTCCTTTTTTTGCTCTTTGACAAATTTTTGATCGTTTTTATACGGATTCTTTGGTCTTACATTCATTTTTTCGCGGAAACTTCTGTCTTTTTTTACTTTTTTTTGGCATTTGGGAGGATTTTCTCTATTTCTCCCTTGGTTCCGCCACAGGTGATAAGTTATCCAAAAATATTCGAAACTGGTCAATCAATAAATTTAATAAGGCGGATATCAATACTGGATACTTACAAAATAAAATAAAACTATTATTACCTATACCTTGAAATTTTTTTCTCTACTCACCATACTTTATACCTATCTGCTGATTCTTGTTCAAATTCGCGAGAAAACAGCTCAGGATAGCGTTAATTATTACAAAAGTTTTATATTCGGAGAACTGATACGGAATTAACCTTTCATTCTATGTCAGAACAAGATACTAAGCTACCTACCTAATTAGATTAATAAAGTAATTTAGGATGTAGATAACGGACTAAATGGTAACTCCAGCAACCAAACCATTAAGTATCTTTCAGTAGGTTTAATTTTATATTTTCAAATTTTCAACATTATAGAAGAGGTGATGGAGAAAGCAGAAGGATTCTCTTAAATTTCAGACTGATATTTTAAACAATATTTCATTTATAGGTACATAATATCGTAGTAAATACCAATTTTTTCTTCAAAAACTCAATTTTCCTATCTTTTTGACAAACAATATGAGCGGCGATAAAGTTGCAAAAATTTTCATTTGTCATTTAACTTCAATAAGGTACACAGCTACCTAATCTCAGTGTGTTAAGTATAGACTGCCCGATCCATTCGCTTGTAATTCATGTTTATCGGATATTTTCTATAAATATAGGCAGGTACCTATATAGGTACCTACTATTTTAAGCCTGAGATGTAAAAAACGTTTTTGATAGGAAAATTTGGTAAGTTTTAACCGCTTGTTATTTTATAGTTTACCAAGAAAAAATGAACGAAAACATTTCAACCTTAATTTACTAATTTGTATTTTTCAAGTCATTCAATGAATATTAAATGTATCAAAGTCCATATAATAGTATATAATTATAGTTCTACCCATTATTTTCACTACTGAAGAATAATGCTCGTCGATGCCTGTATACGCACCATAAATAATTATTTTCGGAATAGATTCCATAATCTCTTTCACTGTGCTGATAAAATATTCTTCAGTCATCATTATTCGATAAGTACTTCAATTCGTCAAAAATATGGAAAAATAGATAATTGCATAAGCTTGAAACCTTGAAACAACAAATTTTGATTATTCAATGAATTTATTGCAGAAAGAAATAAAATACATTTTATAACTGGGGAATATCTTGTCGTGAGAAAGTATTCTCACCAGAAGGTAAATTCAACAGAATTTAAGCGTGTTCAGTCACTTCATATATTACATATGGGTAAACCAAAACCAAGGCAAACACTGGCGATTTTAGAGCCGGTTCGGACAGTTTTTATACTGGCTTAATTACACGCACACAAGCACACATACGTAACAAATACGTACGTAAGTGAGAATGGCCTGGTTGTGTTATCTCTTATTGTGATAGATGGATGGCCGGTTTGTGTACAGATTGTGACATTATCCTATTGTTGAGATGTGTCACGATTCGTTACTCGTACATTACCTGCATGTATGTGCAGGTAATTACGATCGAACGTAATTTATGTGAACTTTATGTCGCAAGGACGAATATTTGCCAGCCCTTTGGGGCGGCAACTGTCGTCGAGGGGTCCAAGCCCCTATTCCTCATACCAGTGAGTCCCCACAATAACATTACACTAAAATTATGTGTCAAACAAATTTTATTATTTTTGCGGGAATAGGTGAAGAATTTTTACCAAATTTTGATTAATTTAGCAGAAATATACCTAATAGCTGTGATGAAGAGTAAACGTTTCCAAAATTTTATTAGAAATGAGAATAAATTTAATGATACAACTATTACAAGCACATACAGCAACGAATAAATTATGACTAAAAATTAATTACGAGGATTTAAATTATACATTGTGACTACATAAACGCCAACAGTTTTTCCAATTAAATTCCTGAGAATGAACGTTCAATTAATGCTTGTGACATGAAAAAAAAAACAATCTAATAGGTAAATTAAGTCGCCTGTGTAATTTATTAACGTTTAATTTTTTTTTATTAATAATTTTGTTTTTGTGTAGAGAAAAAGGAAAATTCAAGATTTAAAATCATCGATGCAAAAATTCAGGGTGATTTTCCAAACCAGCTAACAAAAGTTCAGTTTTGATAATTTTTGGTTTTCAATGAATTATGGGCTATACCGTAAGTAGATAACCCACACAATACGTTGACAAACGGACTTTCCTGATATAACTTGATTTCAAAGTTGACCTGCCAAGTAGTAGATTTAAAATACATGTTTTACTGTTTAGGTAGAATAATAAAAGAAAGAATTTTTGTGATGGAGGAGCAATTGTTAAATAAAAGGAAATAATATTGGACAGGTAGGTACCACCACATTTGAAAGTTGGCTCCCACAAGTCATTCTACCGCAAAAGATATGAATAAAACAAAGGTTTTTAATTTTTTCTGTTACCTATTTTTTGGCTGCAACCGATAAGCACTAAACTGCTATTAAACATGGCCCTATATAAGGAGCATTGATTAGGATTCACCATATAACATGTGCTTTCTTTTTTGTTTTTGTTCAATACCTACTACCTATATATATGAGAATTTATTGTAAGTAAAAAAAAAAAAAGCTTAAAATGACTGAATACCTACTGTGGAATACCTTGTGAAAAATATATCTTCACCAGAAGGTAATTCAACAGAATTTTGCGTGTTCAGCCACTTCATATTTTAACATATGGGTGAGCCAAAACCTGGGCAAACACTGGCAATTTTAGAGCCAGTTTGGACGGTTTATATATGGGCTTATTTACATGCACACAGACACACATATGTACCAAATACGTATGTTTGTGTAAATGGCCCGGTTGCGTCATTTCTTATAGTGATAAGAGATGATGGGCTGGTTTGTGTACAGATTGTGACATCATCGCATTGTTAAGGTTAGTCACGATTTGGTACTTGTGCAAGTAATGTACGATCGAACCATTCTGTAATTTGTTTTACATCCTGAAGACGAATATAAGCCTGCCTTGCGGCGGCGACTGTTTCGGGGGGGGGGGGGTCCAAACCCGTATAACTAATACCAGTGAGTCCCCACACCTACGTTGAATTAATTTGACTCTTAGTATTTGATGTTTTATTGATTTTGACTAACGAATAATATTGATAAAACTTGGCCAAATTCTATAATAAAATTCTTATAGAAAATTCCACATAGTGAGGGACATTATACCTATATAATGACTAATTTCATTCAGCCAAAAGCTATAATGTAGATTCATTATAGCCTAGGCATTTTTGATAAAGGCTGATGTTGAAAATTGACTGCGACATATATATATATGCTCAAAAAAATTAGGTTAAAATCAATTGTTTTCTTTTCTCGTGAAACAGATAATTCATATCATTCCCACCCCTAACTCTTTTGGGGGCGTTAATTTTTTGGTACACTGTTAGAAAACAAATTAAGGGTAAAAATTCTTTAACCAAACCTAAAACAGGAATTCTTTGTTTGCAGTGTAATGAAAATACGCCGATTAAATTCGTATTTTCCTTCACATAAAATCATGAAGGCTAATATTAACCAAAAGTAGACGTAGCTTTCAACCAGAAAGCTTACATCCGGTTGTCGCGCCACTTGTTGGATTTGCATTCCATTATGCACATTTTTCTTCCAAGAAAAACGTAGACAAAATTATTACCTCGAACTTTGGCAAGCTCAGGAAGCCTGATCAACTTGTTGTAGTCTTTGCCTCACATTACTGTTTGCACTTTTTACTTCTCTTTTCCCCTCTAAACTTTATCATCTACTAAATGTTTCATTCTTCTCTGTTAAATGAACCAATAATATTAAAACATTTCATAAAGCTCTAACATTTGTTCAGTTATCATTCTTGCATTTAATATAGGTAAATATTAATGACAATCACTGTAGAATTGTCTTCTTCAACTTTAATATTACGAAAGCAGTTGTGCTTTAATGTTAAGAGTTTACTGTAGTAGTAGTAAACAATTTATAAACTTGTTATATTAACTTTAATACAAATTTCATAATAATTCATGAGTTTTTCTTTAAACCAGTGTGCATTTTATTAATATTTGTAGCACTCTTTTTTTGCTATATGGGGAATAATCTGGGTTCTTATATAAGTACAGTTTATTTTTACAGACTGCTTAAAGAAGAGGTTATATGAAGGCATGAAGTGCAAACTATCCTATGTAGCAATTTCAAAATTTTACAGGAGCATCAAAAAATTATTTCATTTGTGGTGAGGGGGGTTGGATTCGGCAAAATGAGGGCTCAATCGATTCCTTGAAGCCTGGCGCATATGTCTGTGTACCAATTTTAGGCCTAAGTCATACGTAGGCTAAGAAAATGAGGGTTAAAGGTCTGCAGATCCTAAGTCCATGTGAAATATGAAACAAAAAATTATAAGTGCCATTAACTTTAATGATAAAATTACAAAGTACAAATTATAGGTTTATGGATTTATAATGGAGTTGAAAAAAGGACGATTGGGTAGATCGATATATGGAAGCATAGCCTTCAAATCTTTTACCTTACTTGCATTTAGTTCAATCTTTTCAGAAAGGCCATTGAGTTCCAATGATATTATATCGCGAATAGTATATTCCCATTGTGCAAAATCTGGCACAGAACCCAGTTACTTCCTGTCACAAGTAGGCAGTAACTGGGAATCAGACTAGGCCACGCCCCTTTTTCTGGTGATCTCAGTTGCTTACCATTTACCGCCCACTTCTGACTGGTAGTAACTGGTAAGTAAATAGGCAGTAAGTGGGTTTTAAAATTACATTTTTTTGCTTCCTGTTTGCAGCCTTGTTACTGCCTTGATGTGCCAGAGCAGCAAATTGGAAGCAAACAGGCAGAAATTGGTATGTAAAATTACACACATTTCAGCCTGGTTGCTTCCCATTTGCAGCCAACAAGCTTCTCATTTGTGCTGCCTAGTTACTTCCCATTTTCAGCTCTCTTGCTCACCATTTTTTCTTCCTGGCTACTACCCATTTACTGCTTGGTTACTACCCATTGACTGCCTGATTACTGCTCATTTGTTCCCTAGTCACTGCCAATTTTATTACCTTCTTACTTCCCAATTTCTCCCTACTTGTTACCCACTAAGCTTCCTCATTGCTTCCCATTTTTGCTTCCTTGTTAATTCCCATTTGCTGCCTACCTGCTCCCCATTTTTGCTTCCTAGTTACTTCCCATTTACCACTTAGTTACTTCCCACTTACTGCTCATTTGCTGCCAGGTTATTCCCAATTTTTGCAGCCTTCTTGCATCCTATTTGTTGCCAACTTGTTGCCCTATTATGCTTCCAGTTTACTTCCAATTTCCAGCCCAATTTTTAACCATTTATACTTCCTAGTTACTTCTCAATTGCCGCCTACTTGCTATCAACTAACTTCCATGTTACTTCCCTTTTACTTCCATCTTGCTACCAAAATACTTCCCTCTTACTTCCATCATGCTACCAACTTACTTCCATGTTACTTCTTTCTTGCTACCAACTTACTTCTATGTTACTTCCGTTTTACTTCCATCATGCTACCAACTTACTTCCATGTTACTTCTTTCTTGCTACCAACTTACTTCTATGTTACTTCCCTTTTACTTCCATCTTGCTACCAACTTACTTCCATGTTATTTCCTTCTTACTTCCATCTTGCTACCAACTTACTTCCATATTACTTCCCTTTTACTTCCATCTTGCTACCAACTTACTTCCATGTTACTCCTTTACTTCCATCTGCTATCAACTTACTTCCATGTTACTTCCCTCTTACTTCCATCTTGCTACCAACTTACTTCCATGTTACTTCCTTCTTGCTACCAACTTACTTCCATGTTACTTCCCTTCTACTTCCATCTTGCTACCAACTTACTTCCATATTACTTCCCTCTTACTTCCATCTTGCTACCAACTTACTTCCATATTCCTTCTCTTTTACTTCCATCTTGCTACCAACTTACTTCCCTCTTACTTCCATCATGCTACCAATTTACTTCCATGTTACTTCCATTTTTCTTCCATCTTGCTACCAACTGACTTCCATGTTACTTCCCTCTTACTTCCATCTTGCTACCAATTTACTTCCATATTACTTCCCTCTTACTTCCATCTTGCTACCAACTTACTTCCAAGTTACTTCCCTCTTACTTCCATCTTGCTACCAACTTACTTCCATTTTACTTCCCTCTTACTTCACACTTACTTCCATCTTGCTACCAACTAACTTCCATGTTACTTCCTTCTTGCTACCAACTTACTTCCATCTTGATACCAATTTACTTCCATATTACTTCCCTCTTGCGTCCATCTTGCTACCAACTTACTTCCATGTTACTTCCCTCTTACTTCCATCTTACTACCAACTTACTTCCATGTTACTCCCCTCTTACTTCCATCTAGCTACCAACATACTTCCATGTTACTTCCCTCTTACTTCCATCTTGCTACCAACTTACTTCCATGTTACTTCCCTCTTACTTCCTTCTTACTACCAACCCAGTTCCATCTTGCTACCAACTTACTTCCATGTTACTTCCTTCTTGCTACCAACTCACTTCCACGTTACTTCCCTATTACTACCAACTTACCTCAACTTACTTCTTTCTCACTTCCAACTTACTTTCATCTTACTACCAACTCACTTCCCTCTAGATACCTATTTTTTCTTCTAGGTTTCTTCTTATTTGCAACTGCCTAGTTACTACTCATTTGCTGCTTGTTTACTGCTCATTGTATTTTTCAGGTTACTTCTCATTTGCAATATCATTTTTATCCATTTTTACTGTGTGGTTGCTTTTCATGCAGAGTAATTTTTCAAATCCACATATAACCTTGATCACAGAGAAGCTAGATGAACCAGAGTATATATACTTATTTAAATTAATAAAGAAAACTGCACATGATGAAATCAAATATATAATCATATAATAATAAACGTAATAATAGGAAGAATAGGAGAACTGTAAAATAAACAAAAGAAAAACAATCAATCAATTGATAAAACATAAAATTAAATGAGAACAATAAAACATAACCCAAAAGAAAGAAATTTGAGAAATTTGTTTTTCTGCTTTTCTTGTTTTGAAAATCTCACTGGAAAACCTGAAACAATTTTACTACTCATCAGTATAAAAAATTTCACTTCAAAAATGATAACTGCAGCTATTAAAAAAACCAGAACAATAGAACAAACCAAAAAAAATAAAGTCAAAATAAATTTGTCTTTGCTGTTATTCTTGTTGTAAATGATAATCCCAGATTAACGAAAGGAGAATATTGAAGGTGGATATTACAATCCCAGCTTAAACCAATACACTCAGAAATTTATCAGCTTGCCCTATTCTGTTCCCTCATTCTTGCTTGGTTTTCATAAAATTCCTCTCCTTCTTGTTGATGTCTCATTCTCTCTTCCATCCAGTCTACAGGTTCATATAGTGGAAACCTTACAAAATTGGAAACCACAATTGATTAGAAAATAATTTTTTTAAATAAACTATGCATCTAGAAATACCTGTGAATGAATATGGCTAATTATACTTACTTACTCATATCGTATCCAATTTGCCATTATAATTTTGCTTTTTTTCTTACTTGAATATAAGTTTAATTTTAAAATACATTCAACACTACCTACTACAATTATTATACTATTCTTTGTCAGAATTTAATATACAATAACACAAAATTGCTGACTTCATAATTCAAAGTTCAACAAGTAGTATTTACTATCTGCTACAAATTCTTGCTTTCTGTACTATCGATAGTAATCAATAAATATTAATATCAGAAAGCATTGATATCAATGTAGCAGGACAAATACAACCCCAAATTGTATTTCATTTTATTCGTATTATATAATATTATTAATTATAGTATTATGTAATAATCCTGAAAACAAGAAAAAAATATTATTTTTCAATTTGAAAAAAAACCACAAACATAATTCAGGGAAACAACAATATCGATATATCGATAAACATCGATATATTGATATATCGATATATCAATTTGAGGCACTTTGATTGGTTGTTTTAGTTCCTTATTTAATGATGATAATATGGTTAGTTGAAGTTTCAACGTTTCACGGTTATTTTGCACGTTTGTATGTATATGGTGTTGAAATTCAAAAATTCATAGTAACAGGTGATCCTTAAATGTAATCGTTTTTTCAATTTAAGTAAGTCAAAATGCAGTTTCATTCAATTTGTTTAGTGTTTTTTCCTTTGTAATTAGTGTAGTGAAGTTTCCTAATGCTTTTAATTGAATCGCAGGTTTGTGTTGCGTTGTATGAGTGGAGTAAATACCTATTTTGATCCAACAAGAATCGCAGGTTCTGGTTGCTTATACGAGTTGACCGATGGTATTATTCATTTTGATCCAATGTGAGTAGCATAAAGATTCATCAATATTCAGAAATAGTCACATCTGTACTAATCTATGTTTTGAATTTGATTATACGTGAATAGCAGCAAGATTCATCATTTGGAAATAGTCGCATTTGTACCTGTCTATGTTTCAAGTAAGTCAAAATTCATTTTCAATTATTCTATATGTGTTTGCTTTGGTTCACAATTAATTATGATTTGAGGATATGTAAAGTTGATCGTAGGTTTTTGTATTATAATCAATGTTATGAAATTGCAATTTTGTTATTAGTAATTCGATAGTACTGGCTTATTAACCTCAACAAGAAGACCAGTAAGATTAATTTTTATACCTCATCGCCAGTATCAGTCAAAATGCAATTTCACTAGCTTTGTTAATGTGTTTGTCATTGGTATCTGTACTAATCAGTGTAATGAAGTTTTCTATAATGCATTTAATTGATCGCAGATTCTGGTTTCCTGTATATGTTGACTGATTGTAATCATTCATTTCAATTCAATGCAAATAGCAGTAAGATTCAACAATATTCAGAAATAGTCGCATCATTACCAGTCTACGTTTTGAGTGTGATCCAACATGAATAGCAGCAAGATTCATCATTCATTAGTATCTGTCTATGTTTCAAATAAGTCAAAATTCATTTTCATCTATTCTATATCTGTTTGTTTTGGTTCACAGTTAGTTGAGTATGATTTAAGGATGAATAAAGTTGATCGTAGGTTTTCATACCACTAATTTCATTCATTTTGTATAGTCGATATTATGAAATTACAAGTTTGTATAGCATAATAATTCGATATTACTGGTTTATTAAGATCAACAAGAAGAGCAGTAAGATTAATTTTGAACAATAATCAGCTTTTATCATTCAGTATTTCATTGGGTGTATAAGTCAAAATTATTTTTCTTCTGTTCTATGTCTGTTTGTTTTGATTCATAATTATAGTTGAGTATGATTTGATAATGAATAAAGTTGATCGTAGGTTTTTGTACCATATAATCAATGTTATGAAATTGCAATTTTGTGTAGCATAGTAATTTGATAGTACCGGCATATTAACATCAACAAGAAGAGCAGTAAGATTAATTTGGAATAATAATCAGCCTTTATCATTCAGTACTTCATTGGGAGTACAAGTCAAAATTCATTTTCATCTATTCTATATCTCTTTGTTTTGGTTCACAGTTAGTTGAGTATGATTTAAGGATGAATTAAGTTGATCGTAGGTTTTCATACTATTCATTTCATTCTTTTTACTCATTTCATTCATTTTGTATAGTCGATGTTATGAAATTGCAATTTTGTATAGGATAGTAATTTAATAGTACTGGCATATTAATATTAACAAGAAGAGCAGCAAGATTTATTTTGAATAACAATCAACCTGTATTATTCAGTTCTTCATTGGGAGTACAAGTAAAAATTCATTTTCATTGTTCTATTTTTGTTTGTTTTGGTTCACAGTTAGTTGAGTACGATATGAGGAGTAATAAAGTTGATTGTAAGTTTTCATACCACAAAGTCGATGTTATGAAATTGAAATTTTATATAGGTAACACAGTAATTTGATAAAACTGGCATATTAACATCAACAAGAAGAGCAGAAAGATTAATTTTGAATATAATCAGCCTTTATCATTCACTACTCATTGATAGTACAAGTCAAAATTCATTTTCATTTATTCTATATTTGTTTGTTTTGGTTCATAGTTAGTTGAGTACGATTCAAGAGTGAATTAAGTTGATCGTAGGTTTTCATACTATTTATTTCATGCATTTCACTCTTTTTACTCATTTCATTCATTTTGTGTAGTGGATGTTATGAAATTGCAATTTGGTATAGCATATTAATTTGATAGTACTGGCGTATTAACATCAACAAGAAGAGCAACAAGAATAATTGTTTACAGGCCACCTTAAATAATTCTGATTCTTAAAATGATAATAATATAATATGCTCCCCCTTGTTAAATAGTTTTTTTCACTGTTGTTCTCCTTCTGCTTCTTCAGTAAACTCTAATAGTAGTTTAAATGATTCTACCCCATTTTTTTAGATGTCATTTTATTTTCTTACAACAGTAGGCAAGCAACACCTATAGAATATGATTTTTGTAATCAAACTGTTTCGATAACAAATAAATTAGAAAACATGCAGGACATTATTTCTAAATTAGTTCAGGACAACCAGACATTATGTAAACACATGATTGAAATAAAAGAAGTACTGCAGGCAGTTGTTTCATTCTCAAGTTAGTTTCTATTATTATATTATTATTGAATGTATCAAATTTAGTCTAAGATGATTAATTTTTTCATTTATGTTTTTATTTTTCAGTCCATCCATTCGTACCAACTAGCACTGTAAATGAGACTCATTCATTTGGATCATAATCTTCACCAAGTGCTTCATTCCAATGTGATATGAATCAATACCACCTGTATCAGTGTTCTGTGTTGAAAAACATGAAATTAATGTTGAACTTACCCATTAACTGAAAAGATTTGTTCCTGGCATTTGACCAAACATTAAATAGAGATCATTCTAGTTTTGACGTACTTTATCTGGCTGTAAGTAAATACATACGTACTGCCAGTTGGCATAGGTGGTACGTAAGTATTTACGTAACCACCATCATCTATATTTTTGTATAGTTGATGTGCATATGTTTTAAGTGCGATGCAATAATTATTTAGGCCAAGGAGATGGTCCGCAGTTTCATCTGTCAATGACGGTCCAAGTCTGTATAGAAGGCAGAAGAGCGTTTAGATCCCCACACTATTCATATTTGAAAATTAAAAAATTAAAAGGGTGAGTAGTATGAAAATGTCTTTTATCATATGTCAGGTTCAGGGCCACGCCCTAAAAAACGCCCATTTTCCATATATCACCGGTCAATTTCGAGGAAATGCCTATATTTGACCATATTAGGCCTACTCGGACCGTATGTCAGGTCTGAACCTGACATACACTCTTAGAATACCATTGTAGTATTTTTCTATTGTCGACCACTACTTATTTGTTATATTGCTATTGTTCTAGACCCGACATACACTCTAGGAAGGCCATTGTTTGAGTTGGCTATTGTTTTTTGTGTCCTTCGCCATTGTCTTTTTCGTATATTGTATTATGCTCGAATATTGACCAAGTTATATTGTATACAAGCACAAAATTGCTCTCTCTCTCTCTCTCTCTCTCTCTCCGGACAATTAGCCTGTATAGAATTGTTACACAAATTTGTTGAACTTGAATTATTTTTAAAACGGAATAAAGTAGCCACCAGTAAACACGAAGAAATGGAAAAAACTAATGAAGAAAAAGAAGAAGAAGAAGAAGAAGAAGAAGAAGAAGCATTGGAGGAAGGATACGATACTGTTGATAAATGTTAGCGAAGTGTAAGAGTAGGAAGAAATTGATGTAAAAAATGGTTGTAATATAATGGAATAAAAGAAATGGTTTCACAAAATAAAGTTTATTAGTATTGTTTATGTATATAGTTTATATCAAGCCATCGAAGAGTAAGTGAAATTAAAAGATTCGTAATATTTATTTACTTAGCGGTTTATATGTGAACAATTTTTCATAAACAAGTAACGCATATGCAGTTGTGTTTTTCGGGATACTCTTATTCATTTTAGCCATAATTTTTAAATCGGAAACTCCAGCTTTTAGCAATGTGTCGTGATACTGTAGGTTTATAACGAAGAAAGGCCAAATAGATTTATAATCATCTTTCGAATAATGTGGATTTGGAAACCATGTGAGGTGTTGACTGCGATTATATGAAGCTTCAAATTGAGAAAATTCCTCGTAAAAGTAGGAATAATCATTAGCATCGAAGTCCGTATTATACAAATCATACGGATAATACTGGGCATCGAGATAGGCTTTAATATCACGTAAGTGACAATGTTCATAGTTACCCATGGAATGTGTAATATCATTTTTTCGACCAGTTTGAAAGGCAACGACGACATATAAAAGTCTATCAGCA
Source organism: Ericerus pela (assembly GCA_011428145.1). Lineage (NCBI taxonomy): Eukaryota > Metazoa > Arthropoda > Insecta > Hemiptera > Coccidae > Ericerus > Ericerus pela. The sequence goes on from WOFM01001849.1 coordinate 152,557, forward strand.
TTATTAACTATTTTTAAACTCCAATTGAAATCTGTAGTTTCCAAAATGGAAGGATTTTCATATAGGTCCCATGCTTGGAAAGGTAGCGATAAGGCCGTATCATTTTTTAAAGAGTTCAAGTACCAAACACGTATTTGATCATTAACTTTAATATACGGTATACGCCAAGAGATGGACGTTAATGTTACGGTTGGTTCAGGTTTACCAATATCCAAGGGGGCATAGATTTATGTCGTACAAAAATATTTTTATCGTGCGTTGCTCGTTTCAAAACGAGTTCATGTCGAGTGTTTAAAAATGGTTTTTTATAGTTGGCAAAAAAGCCAAAAATTAGGTTCAATAGCATAAGAAAACGAATTTTATCATTAGCTGTGGATGTGCAGTAAGGCTGAATAGTATTTGTACCTTGTTTGTAGCCGTGATTATCGTAATAAACATTATTATGAGAATTATGGAGTAACACAGCTTTCATTGTTGAAGTTATACCAACATTATTAATATGCTCAATTTCTTGACCATTTAACATATAAGAAGCATCAGTAAACAGATGTGATAATCCATTATAATCAATCGAGTAGTATTCAGTATTGAAATTATTCAGTTTTAATTCCATAAAAAGCCCCAAATCGGAGGGAAAAGTGTAAACGTTACGTTGATCAACGCCTATTCTAATTTCATCACTGTTTGCAAGGCCGCTTGATGTGTAAGGATAATGATGGAAAAAAGTAACATTTGTAATACCATTGTCGATGTTTATTTTTTCTAAAATATCTAAACTACGTACATTATTAGTGAGAGTCATAATTAAACGAGTACTTGCAATCCGAGATTTTGCAAAAAGGCTTTATGTTTCGGTGTTAATTTCACCAAAGTCCATGGTTGTTTAATACTTTTTTGTTTACGTTTAGTCTTTTTATATACATTGGAAGACGTATTATATTTTCCTTGAATTGCGGATAAATTACATCCGTAACCAATATAAGTGATAGGTTGAAATGAAGTATTTAGTAAGAACGGCATTATTACAAATAGTAGTTGTTAGAATTCATTTATTTTCAGATTTTAAGTGTAGTAAAAGTGTAATATCGTCTCCTAAGAAATTGATAGGGTTACTATTTTGATCGGTAATGAGAATTTCAATAGATGATATGTCTTGTTCTGTAACTGGTAGATAAATAATATCTTTCGGCGCCTCTACAATTTTAAAACCAATTGGTACATTTATCGCAATACTGTACAGTAAGTGCGAAGGAATACCATTTATATAGGAATTGGATACAATGTTACAAAGAACATTGAGACAATGAATGGTAGCTATGTGAACTGGTTCACGACCTTCTAAAAGATTATCCTGCGTAGTTACTGGAAGATGATCTTCGGAAAAACCTAGAACTGGTCCGAGAGAATTTTCTTTTGGAAAACGAAAAGAGAAGGTCGATAAAATTAAACGGAACTTTTGTCGCTGTTTATCGTATTCGAAGACGATTGCATCAACTGTGGAAAGAAGTTGTGTTCTTGCATCGTCATAGTTGAAGCGGTCAAGAAGCATCGAACGTATACTGCTCTTGAATTGTATAGCTAAGTCGTCAAACTCGTATGAGCCATTAGGGATATGACATACCAAAAATGGAACACCAGTGTTTGGAATAGAAAATTCGAAAGTATTATTTTTTTCCGTTATGTTATTCACACTATTATAACCGATGAAGTAAAATAGTCCTAGACTATGGTTTTGAGTTCTATCCAATTAAAGAGGTGGAAAAATATCACAAACTAAAGGGTTACGATTACGAGATAAATTAAATAAGTAACTCATGTTGATAGTAGCAAAATGATATATTTGTTTGTTTGTGTGCGCTTGTAAAAAATGTATATATTGTTTATAAATGAGACCTGTTAAAAGAAATTCTAAACAGAGTTGTCAACAAATTTTTGAGAAATGGTTTTGAAAATTAGTAGTATTATATAAAATAGTAGTTCCATCGAGATAATGTAAAATTTCTTTAGGAGGAGGTAAATATCCATAGCTATCAAAATAAATACTCGTATTATTTATTTTACAGAAGGCAACCCAATGTGTACCGGGGTTTTCAATATTATCTAAATTAATAACCATACTCTCTTTTGGAAACGGATGTTTTGGTAACATTTCTCTATTAAAAACACCACGAAAATGAGAGATGTTATATAGTGTAGCAAAGTTGTAAATTTCATAATCAAATAACCCACGTTTGATTGGAAATCCGAAGTTGCGTAAACGTTCAGTAGTAGTATTCATAATTATTTAGAGATGTACTTGTAAGCCGAGTCTGGATTTATATATTTTTATACTCATACCTTTTTTATCTAATGGAACGGGATAACAATATGGATTGAGGTATAAACCAGAACCACTTTTCGAGTTTCCAGATAAATTTTTTTGCGCATTATTAACCGCTGAAACGGCTTCTGCTACAGTTTTTACAGTGGCCCCTATAGTACTGAGTGTACCTAGTGCAGCCATTATTGGTAATAATGGTAAGAAGCCATCTTGTTTAGGTAAAGGAATTACTCTTTTTAGAACCCCGATCAGATCAGGGTTGTCTTTTCTATAATTTTGTAAAGTATTTATGGTTCGAACGATATTTGTTGTCAAAGGTAATGATCGATTAATAGCTGAACGACCTTTTAAAAGTAACGTAGAAAAGTGTACCGAAGGTTTATGTTTGATTGTTGAACGTTTTGTCATCTTCTGATGCACTTTTCCAAAGCCTAATTTCCATTTAGTTTTCATTATATTTGTTGTAGCCCAGGCAGGTATTCGTTCAAAATAAGATGCTTTCTGATCTAAAACTATATTCCACGCTTTATTTTCTAAAATTTGATCTGCTTTATGTCGAGTTTGAAGGTCGGAATAGTTTGAATAAGTAATATTGTATTCTTTAGCTGCAGCGTCTAGTTTATTTATTGGAAGTTGATGCAGTCGTTTTTTCAAATTTGTTCCCGGTCCTAAAAAACAGTAACCTGGCACATGCACTTCGATCGGTAGATTATTAATTAGCGAATTAACTAAACCTGTTCCAAAGTGACTATTTGACGAAGTTGCATACATTGACTTACATAATTACGTAATTGTAATGAAATAAATTAAATAACGAAGGTCTTGATATAGTGAAAATATATTTATTTATTTAGCTACAAAAATTATCACGTAATAATAAAGTATTTAATAAGGCACAATGTATGGAAGAATGAAAAGGACAATTTGTTTCAAGAGGGGAAAATGAAGTAATAAATTTCTTATTTCGTAATTCTTTAAGAGAAGAAATTTGAAATTGTTTGTAATCATCGTCGCATCCGTCCGAACTTTCTAACGAAATTACATCTACAATAGGAATACCAATATTTAGATTATAAAGTATTTCTACATCAGACCATGGTGTTAGGCTTCCACATAGAAAGGTTTGAAGAAAATCAATTTTATCACGTCCTGCAACAAAAAAAATGGAAGGAGATATGTTTAAAACCCGTTGCACATCCGACGCAATTAAATTGTCATTTCGAGTACCATCGTTGATAGCGAAGTTATGAAAATGTCGCGTTAACCAGCGATTTGCATTACAATTTTGGTTTTGCCTCAATAAGACATCTTTTGGTGTTTCATATAGCGAATGATGAAAAAATTCATCACCAATAGTGGTTAAACATAATTCTTTTACAAACATTTTTCCCTCTTTCGTGTAAAAATTTTGAATATCAAAAAAAAAAACAGGAGTATGATAATTAGAATCTGGTGAACTCTGTCGATAGGGTAACGGCTTCATCATCGCGTAATTTTTTTGCATCGTGAAAAATATCCGTACTACAAAAACGTCTAATTTCAGCGTCTACTAGTTGGCACACAACCGGATCAAAATGTGTTACATCTATACGCACGTACTTATGATCTGGTATAAGATTGGTGGGCGTGTAGAGCAGCAAGTCGGTAACTGTTATTCCAGGAGAAGTATTTTGACTCACGTAAAAATTAACAAAACGGGAATAAAGTACGCGCGAATATATACTATATTTTTCTAATACATTAAATTTTAAAGAAATAACATCTTTTAACGCGCACAAATCCGTAAATATAAGTCGATCAAAAATAAAATGTTGCGAAGAATCATATAAGTCTGTTATTAGTATTTCTTGTTTAGTAGTATCAAATGAAAACGTAAGACTATCTATAGTTTGTTGCGGATAGTCTGACGCTTGTAAAAAAGCACAATTGGAGATAAAAAATGAATTATGCGATAGTAAAACTTTTAAAACAGATGTAAAAGACTTAAAATTTAATAGTATACAGTTATTTGTGCAACCACTGAATGCTGCACTTGGTTCAAAATTTTGCACAGTAGACAAACCGAGTTCAACAATGACATCGCACGATAGAGGAAACTTATACGCTGACGACAGTAGGAAAGGCATAGTGAATATATACTAAAATAATATTAGTTGCAGTGTGAAGTGAAGTGAAGTGAAGTGAAGTGAAGTGAAGTGAAGTGAAGTATATTTTAACAACTTTCAAGAGGGAATGGAATATTTAGCATATTCAACAATATTTACATATTCAACAATATTTGCATTATTAATAAATAGGTATTTACAATGCACCATCCTTGCTTGATGGAGTAGGAGGTTTCAGCGCATTTAACATAGTTTTGAGAGTGTTGAAGTTTCAGCGAGTAATTTGTTTGTGTTAGTAATGAGTGTTCGTAATTCGATAAAAGAAGAAACGATTAATTGCATTTCTTCTCACACAATCGCTGATTCTCTTTTTAGTTGCACTAATAAGGTTTTCAATGATTCATATTTGGCAAAAGAATAATCACGTAGGTTTCTGATGTCAGTTTGGATGTGTTTTACATCATCTATAGCATTCCAGTATGTTTCTAAAGACGTTGGAAGTTTAACGAATTGTAAAAGGAAATCATTCCCAAGATAACTTGAAATTTCTGTGTCATGTTTTTCTATAGTAGCTAATAGAATAACTACAAATCCATTTAAATAGTCTTCTTTTCCTGCAGCTTTATCAAATAACGTTAGCATGATACGTTCCAGATCAAATGAAAGTTTACTTTTGTTTGTTTTATTAACGAGGTTTTCCATTTCTATACATATTTCTTTCAACTTAGTATGATCAAAAGCTACTAAACTAGAATTCAAGGTATTCAGCAAAGTGGTAACTGCTGATACCGAATCACAATTAAATCGATTGAGTCCGCTCATTATTAACGTTTTATTGATATAGGAGAAAACGAAAGTATCAAGTAATATTCGCAATTTCATTGTATTTATACTAAAATTTTTGATAAAATTTTTAAAGGTATTTCTTCTTCTTTATCTTTACCAAAAAATTTAACAATTGCTGTTCCTTTACGAGTATTTTTTAGCAGTATTTTTTCAAGTAAATATATATCTGGAAAACGAGTTTTCAATAGTTCATTTGCATAAAACATTCCAGCTATTTCCACACCATCTTGATCTTCTAATATGTACGTGTGTGGATTACCGGGTATCACGCGTTTTATTTGAAAAATTTCCGTTGTCCAATTAGCCGTATATCCTTTTGCAAATATACTTTTATACTTCGATATTCGAACATCGTCTCCTATCTTAAAACGTGGTCTTAATTTTTTATTAAAGTTTCTATGAGTTAATAGATATTGGAAAATTGCTTTTTCATCATTTTTATTTTTAACATCTATTGGTTTCATATTAGTTGTTCGGTGCACCGTATTATTATAAGCAGACATCACAGGTTGCAAAAGTAATAACCAATTTTTTGAATCTTGTTGCGTAAAGTGTTGAAATAGTTTTTCTTTGATGGTGTGGATAACACGTTCCACAATACTCGCTTTTAAAGAAGAGAAAGTATGAAAAAAATTGATTTTATATTTTCGATATAATGATTTGCAAGAGTCATTTACAAATTCCTTTCCTTCGTCGGCATGTATATTGCATGGTGATCCATAGGGTGATGTTTTAATGATGTCTGTTAAAGCGGTGCGAACGAGTACTCCAGTTTTTTGTTTTAACGGACGAGTCCATAAAAATTTTGTGAAAATATCAATTACGACTAATACGTACGAATAACCTTTATTTTCTTTAGACAATTTTGTAAAATCAATTAAATCGATTTGCCACGTGTCGCCGATACCTTCTAATTTGACATGATGACGTGGGAAAAATTTACGAACTGGTTGGTGTAATTCGTATGCAAGTTGTTCCATTTAAGCTATTATTTTTGCTTCTCTGAGTTCTTCCAAAATTGAAATAATTTCGTTTTCTTCTTCCACATTTGTATTTCCAACGTTTTTAGAGGCTATGAGTTTTCGTAATCGTAAAATTAAATCGGAAACGTTATTCCAATAAACATAATTAGGTTTAGTAGTAACAAATTTTTTCAAGATCAGTCTATTTAAATAGTTATTTTTAAAGTTAAAGGCTTCACCAAGTTTTGGTTTTTGAGAAAAGAGACGTATAATATGCTGATACTTATTTAAATTTTTATCGGCACCAGTTAGGTTTTCTAATTCTCCATTTTCATACAAAATTTTAAAATACGTTTTTTTTATCATTTTCTGACATTGCGAGGATATTTTTTTTATCAGTTGTATTGTGTGTTAATAAAATCCACACATTCTTTGTTAAAGGATAAGTGCGATCTAATACAGTTATAGTTTTTGATACATCATCTTTAGTGACAGGAAGTTTTGATTTGGATAATTCATAATGTATATTTTTTTGTCCAGTAAGCCTATACACGTTCAAGCCTAATCTTGTTTTGTTGATGAATGGTGATGTACTATTTTGCGAGAAAGAGTACAAGTTTTTTTCATTGTTATCGCTATCAGCGTCTTCGTAATCGGTATTATACTTCTCATCATTATCACTTGTATCCGCATTTTCATCGTCAGCATCACTAATATTTTCTTGTACATTACGTCTAATAGTATTAGTACTTGCTTCTTCCGAAGTATTAGGAAACAATGCTCCTCTATAAAGTGTCGTAGATGGTGGAGAGATATTTTTTGTTTTTGGATTAAACTTAGCTACAACATTTCCCGCATTATCAATAGTTAAATTTTCTGGATCTATTTCATCATTTGTTCGTGGGGAAGTTTTCAATTTCTTTTTAATATGTCGTTTTCCTTCTGTTATTGTTATTTCATCAGTTGACAACTGGTCACTCGCATTAATTGAAGAAAAAATTGTTGAAAGTTCATGTAATGGAGAAGATGGGGTTACTCGTTTATGTACAGCTTGTATGGGATGCAACGTATTACGAAAGTGAGAAATTGGACAAAATGATTGTTCAATACCAGATAACGATGTCACAATTTTTTTCAATGGTTCAGTTACAGGTTCTAGGGTTTTTCTTTGTAATTTGGATAGCTGTATTTCTTTAAATTTTGCTGTGTTAACTTTTTGTTGCACGTTATCGATTAAACTTGTTAAATTTTTCTTAACGCTTATTTCAGAAGAAATGTCTCGTATTGTATCCTGCGGAGTCTTACTTTCATTTTTCATGTTTAACGACATTATTATGTTGGGGATGAAGATGGAATGAGAAAAATGTCTAGTTGTTTCCGAAATTTTCTATTATTTATATTATTTTCTTTATCAATAGTTAAAAAGCCATGTTTCTCTTTCTAACATAAATTGCACATACGACAAAAATTATCAAATGTGCAAGTCGGCGCAATATGTTCATCGTAAATGTGTCGTAAATTAATTTTGTATTGCGCAAAAATAATAATGAAATTAGCATTATCTCGTAATAAATGTTCTTTAATGTGAGTATAAGTTTGATACAGATAAAATACATCAATATTTCTATGTCTTCCAAAACAAAAAAAAGATCGAATTTTATTTTTGTCAGCTTTGAGACATAATAAATCGTCGATAATTACTATAGAGTCGGAAGGACATTGTTCGGGAGATGGTAATGCAGATTCGTCGTGTATAAATTTTGCTTCTAAGCCGGTAATATTATCAAAAATTTTTTGTAGTAATAAATACTTTTCTTGTTCCAAAGATTTCGATAATATAAAAACATGCTGATATTTTAAACCATTTGGATGTGTTAATAGAGAAAATATCAAATTTGTTTTTCCGCAACCACTGGGTCCGCATATTATAGCTCAAAAATTATTTGGTAATAAAGTACTATGTCGTGACAAAATGGATTTTTTACTACTCACATTTGCAATGGGAAGTTTTAGTTTTTGCGGGAGAAGTTGTATTTTTTTCATAATTAGTTTGCGAATATCTTATTAAAACATTTACGTTTCAAAGCATCTATTTATACAAAGTTGAAAAGAAAGGTAATCAATGCAAATTTGAGACGAAGAATCTTAAGTGGAGCATTTGCTAATAAGTAACCTGATTGAAATACTAATGAAGCACTGGTTTGAATGTTTAAGACGTAAGCAATGAATATCAAGAAATATATACATATATTATGGTTGGTGTAACGGCCAAAAGAGGTGGTTTAGTACTGGAAACTAACCTCTTTTGGGGCGATTACACTTCCTTCGATATACGATAATATTCAAAGGAATATTATAGTATTCGAGAATTATTTTAACTAATTGAATTTTATTATCCACAACTATTGTGGACCTTAACTAAATGAAAGACTTTAATTAAATTGAAACACACAATAAATTTTATCACTTTACTTTTTAAACACAATATTAAATTTACAAGTATTCATTCACAGTCTAAGACTGGAAGAATATTGCAGGTACAGTATACGACTGACCAGTTTATTTACAATAAAATATATTACACTATTACGCAGTGTCAAGTTTATAATTACATTTCTATACAATACAATCATTTTTCTGAAAACCAGAGTTTATATACCTGTCAAGGTATATGGTTTTCTATGGTGTTGTGTATGAAGTAGGGATTTGCTGATTTAAGTATTTAATTATTTCTAGAATATTCGGGTACCAGAATGTTCAGGTACTCGAATATTCCATTAGAAAACGTGTAATGGTTGTTGGCAGGAAGTAACGGTACTTTCGCCAGTTGACAATACATGTTAGGGAAAGAATTTGCTTAGTAAGAAAAACGTATTTTTCTGTGAATGAAATATGTACGTCTATATTAAAATATGACGAACATATTCGTTACAGTTGGATAGTTTGAATGAGTAGTCAACATCGTATCTGGAAAACATATTTTACAAAGTATTTAGATTGTGTTCGTGTATTTGGTTGTTTTTGCTTTGTTTGTAAGTTTTCATATTTCATTTTTAGTATTTATTTACCCTTTTTAAATCAAAAATGTGTATACCTCGACGATCTGGAGTGGAGAACGTTGAAATCCCAGAATTGGAACATCCAATAATTGAGGAGGAGGTAGTAGGTAATCTTTTGGTGGATATATTCGACTTAGATCCGCAATTATTTGCTAATGAAATAATTGCGGATGATATAAGCGACGATAGCGGTGGTAGCAGTTACAAAGATTATGATGTCTATGATGTCTACAGTAGTCTAAGTAGCCTGGATTGGTTGGAGGAGGAAGATTATTACGCCGATTCATTTCGCTTATTATTTTACAATCCGGAGGATTCTGATTACGGGACGTTATGTAACTGTCCAATTGACGAGGTATGCGATTACGAATAAAAAAGGTTTACATTCATTTGCAATATTTTTCATTTGCAATATTTTCATTTGGTGTAAATATGATATAAAAACAATAACAATAACAACATGTGTAAAAAGTGTATAAAAACATAACAGTAATAATAAGATGTATACAAAGTTTATAAAATTATATTTTTATGACCAAATGCTAAACTTTTTATTTTATCCGTAAAATATCGTTTAACGCATTGATCATTTATATTGAGTGCTATCTTATTTTGTTTTATTGTTCTAATTTTATGAGCAATAACATGAAACAAAGTTTACTGTTTTATAAAGTTCGTGTTATTAAATAATGCGTCACAATATAAAGCGAATGTCAAATCACGCGAAACGATGTTTTTCATCACACCTTTTGCTTTTTTTACTTCTTTAGTTTCACCAGCTATGAGGAATGAATAAACCTTTGGAGCTAATGAGATATATTTTAACATTGTTTTACCTAATAATTCATCTTTAAATACACCAGGTATTTTTTTATTTAAGTTATTTTTTAACGGATGTTCATCGGGATAATCAGATAAATCAAAATAATGCGAATATTGTTGAAGGTATGGAGTAATAGTGTGATCTTGAAACAAAAAAATAAATGAATCAGTATCCATATAACATAAATTATATGGAATATTTTCAAACATCATTCTCATTTTTTCATTATAAGATTCATACATTAGTACTTTACTAACCTCGAGAATTGTCGTTCCTAAATAAATAGGAGAATTTAATCGAATTTTGGTTTTATATCGGTGTATTCCAATGAGGTTTTTGCTAAAATAGACTGCTTCTTTAAAATTTGCGGCTGAGACTAATTTTTCATATTGTTGTACTGATGTACATAAATTGAAATTGATACGTTTTCTCGCATTTTCTATAGTTTTTCCAAAAATTGCATTATTCATTAATTTATATAAATTTTTTTCAAATGCTGAATTGCTTTCAATTCGTAATTTTGTATTACAGTCTATATATGATGCTAAAACTGGACCTTGTTTGAAGCTGATAATTTTATTAAATTTGTTAATTTTTAATCCGTGTTTTAAACCTAACTTTAGCATACGGTAATGCGTGTGATAGTTTTTCTTATTTTCGAGAGTACACAATAAACGTGTAACACTACGAGTATGCCTACGTTCAGGGAAAAATGGAAAATCATTGTGCACATCGTGTAATTCGATAGGATAATCAATATCAACATCGAAATAATAACCTATTTCCTCCGTATCTGATAAATTCATAATAAATTCGTTGGTAAACATGGAAAAATTTTCAATTTTTTTAAAATTATCAATGGGTAAGTATTGCGACATTGCCCATGAATATAATGCATTCGCATCAATATAAGCTAATGAACAAGGAGGTAGAGAGGGATTATACGTTTCTGGACATTCAGATGTATTAGCTTGCACATAACGTGTTATGGTGTTTGTAATTCCACCACGTACAGCATTTTCAAAAAAACAATAAAAATTTGTTTCTTCCTGTGTGAATAAATGCAATTTAATTTTCGTCATATTTTTCATAACATCGTATGCAAATCCAAGTAATGTAAGATAACGGGCAGGATCTAATTTATATACTCGTAAACATTTCTCACGAAATGTTGTGAATACATCAGCCAATGCACCTGTATCTTCTTTACAATAAATTTGCATATAGTCATTAAACGTTTGACATTGAAATACGTTCCATACTTCTTCAGCATGATGATATTCATCGTCACTAATTTCAATACCTTTTAACGCATCAGTGAAAGCTTCTTTTGGTGGTAATCTAGTTTCTGACAATACGCTAGGATCATTTAAATAATTATAAGGAAATATACCTTTTCTTTTTACTAAGTTATTTTGTTCAGGAAGTGGAAAAATTTTATCAACATACTTGAATTGTTTGGGATCTAATAGGTCAACTAATTGTTGTAAAGATGCTGTTAAAAATTTATACGAATCCACGAATTTTAAAGAAAAATGTTCGTTCACTTCAACGGAAAAACTTGTATATGTTTCTTGCGTATGCGGGATTACGTCTATTTTACAATTAGCAAATGACACCTGTAGTATTAAATGAAAATTGTATTTACTACCATTATGAAAAAATATCGGTAAATACCTCTGACATTTATATTTTAAATTACAACCACTATGTGCTACACCAAAAAGTTTTCCAGTTGTATGACAGTGATGAATACATTTCACCTCATTATAATGCAATAGTTTTTTAAAAATAACACACTCTCTGTGTTGCTGAAAATATTCTCTACGTTCTTCGTCACTCATGGGTGGTAATACCGCAAATTTGTTTAATTTTTTTTCTAGTATTTTTGCTAAATCCATCACATAATTTACAAAATGTTGCGATGCATCTTCTCCCGAATATATATGCGAGTCAAAGAGTCTTTCTTCGTCTGCAGTATGAATATAATCTTTATAATTAACGTTTGGTGGAACAGTTACTACAGTACTATGACAAATCGCCTCATGTTCTACTAAGACTTCAGCCATACTTTGTAATTGTTTCACATCACTGTCTACACTACGTTGATTAAATGTTCGCCGTGAGGGTATTATATGTTGGAAAGTAGAAGGTTGTAATATACTCTCAAAATCAGCATACACAACAAAATGTAATGGTTCTTCGTATCCTCGTTCAATAAATTCGGAGTTTCACCTTCTTTAGCTAATACATAATAGGCTGGTCCAACTTCATTTTTCTTACAATAATTTTTATGCTCATGTAAATCATCTTCGCAATCTACTCCACGAAAATAAGCTAAACAGCGTTTACAAAATAGAACTCTACCAGTATTCGTAGAATATTGTTTTCTTAGTAATGAATTTAAATCGGTAATTAGACAATAATGACTGTTTTTATGATCACTAGTTGTTTTTACTATAACATCCTCTTCTTCAACTGTTTCAAATTCATTACACGATCTAACAGGCTGGGTTAAATATAATAGATCAAAATGAAATCGTTTTTCTATATCAATAGTTTTAATTGGATATAGTAGATCATTTGAGTCAATTCCAAAAATATTAATAGAAACCTCGGGATTATACTTTTCAAATTTTATCACATCTTCCAATGGGGGAAATTGATTTTTGAAAAATCGAACCGTATATTATATCGTTGAGAAATATAGTCTAAAAAGTGACCGCGATCATAAGTGTCTGGTAAATGTCGACGATTTCTATCATTAAGCATAAAATAACTTAATATACTATACATAAAACATTTTTCGTTATGCTCATTTTTAACATTAAGAATGCAACGTGTATTGTTTAATTTTACCGGTAATGGAATGTAGGAACCAATGCGATGTAAAGAATAGGTACACACACTTACATCATAAAAACTAACACCTACAAATGTCCATTCTGATTCGGATAATATTATAGTTTCAAAATGGTTTAAAAGTTCTTGTAACATTTTGTTTCGCACAATTTCCTCGATAGGAAATGCATTGATACGAAAAAAAAGTATATTGTTTAGTGCGTAAGGTTATTTCAAAAGGTTCAGCCATTTCACTGATTTTATTCCCATAAGTATCAAGCTTATGAACCCATCTTCGCGTTTGAATAATACATTTAATTTGAACTTTTACGGATTTTTTATCTAAAACTTCTTTTTTTATAATATCGGTAACAATGGGTAAAAATGATTCTAAATTAGAAATTAGAGATTGCGTATTAATTCGTGGAGTGCCATCTTGTTTTTTCTCTACAACAATGTACGTTGAAAATTTTTGTTTCATTGCGCTTCTCCCCCTGAAAATATCATAATTATTTTCATGACGTATAAACCATTTATCATTCATCATTGCACGTGAATGCATTAATGTGTTTTCATGTACTCGTAATTGAGAGAGAGTAAAAAATTTTAACGAACAAATATCACAATTATAACTATGTCGTTGTTGCGACGTACCAACTAAATTACTGGAACTTGTGGCCGACATATTCACCTCATCCTTGTTAGCATCATCAATGGTCGTTGCTACGGTTGAATTATTGTCCGCACCATGTCCAGTTACACTCGGTATAATACATTCTTCTTCTTCTTTTTCTGGAGATATGATAGAACCACTAGCAAGAGGGATATCCACAGCATCATCATGCATCATCTCCAATGTCATATTATAAACTAAATTACGTTTATGCACATAACTTCATAAATGGTTGGATAAACCACTGGAACGAGTAAACAATTTTTGACAAATTTTACAAAAAAACTTTGTTTCCATTTTAATGACTTAATTAAACGACGTCTCTACGATAGGAACACAAATACAGCCTCTATTGTATTATATAAAGTAATTTCATTGTTCAGTAAACTCCTCCTTTTATACTCATCAATTGTGTATTCAACATATAGTTTTACTATGTTACCACTATATTTCCTGGTACTGTAAAAAATACAAAAAAAAAAAAGAAAGAGAAAAAAGGAAAAGCAAAAAATGGTCAACCTTGCAAGTACTTTGGAAATTGCTGTTATATAACGGGGTGTATCCGTTTATACGTGTAATTATACTCAATAATGACCTCTAATATCTGGTTAAATCAAAGAAGAAAGTGCATTCGATTGCAATCTTTATAAAAAAGATTCATAGTTTTAAGTAGTAATCAACAAAAAAAAAACATGCAGCTACAACGGGAATGTCGTTTATGAAATGGAAATTTTTATTTTATATTAATAAAAAATAGGGTAATTAACATAACGATTATATATCCAGTATATACTTCTCAAATACAATTACTCGTCCTTCAAATTGAAGTATTTCTAAAATTTCTTATTAAAATTTCATTCAAAAAGAGCTGTAATTAACACTATTGTGTCAATTGTTATATTTGCAGTAGACGTTGAGCGTAAAATTAAAGTTACAACGTATTATCGAAAACATTATTTTTACTATTACAATGGTTGTCAGTCATTGGCGTTTTATTGTTAAGTCGGATGTTGATTTTTCTATTTCGGCTCAAATTGTTAATGAGTTATTAGAAACGTATCAAAAGTATTCACCGAAAGTAAAATATATTGCAAAAGATTATAAAGAAATTAAATTAGAGTTTAGTGGTTTTGAATTCCGAGATCGTGTAGCTGCATTGCTGGCTACCACACAATATGCGGACTATCTCATTGTTAAAGGGGTATATATGGAGAAGCTGAATACTCCGCAAAAACATGCTGTATCTCCTCCTGCTCCATTATATGAACAAGATTTGCAAATGTGGAGCGATGAAGATCAACATACAGAAACATTAATGTCGATTGCAGAAGAAATAGATCCTAGTTTCAAATCTCCGCAAACATCATCGAATTATCCAGTGCAAAAATATATAATAACTTCCGATCCTCGTTTTACGATTGAGCAGTATGAGGAAATTGCATTCTTACCGCAAACATGTAATAATGAAAGTGAGTTTATATATTGTTGTTTATTACCCGGGGTTTGCGCTATATTTGCACAATCGTATAAAATTTACGCAAAACCGGGGTACGCATTATTTTTTTCTTCCGTTGATAACCACAAAATATTTATAAACGATTTTTTTATTTTAAATGCGATGACTTTCCCACTAAAACTGATTGTACCTAATAATTCTTCAGAAACATATAATATTAAACGCGGTGAACCTATTGCTCGTATGTCCGTCAAAAAATTGTCAGAGTTATTCTCAGTTAAACATCGAGTAGATGAGAAAGATTTCGAAGCTCGTAATGTTAAACAGTTACGTTTAAATTGATAATTTGCGTCATTGATTAATATTGTACGTATTATTCATTATTAAAAATTGTGTAATATTTTTAATAAAATCTCATATGATTTATATATTTTATTGTGTGCGAGTCGTTTTTTCAGTTGATGTGAAAACTTTATTCAACCCAGGAAACAGCAATGATAAATATAAATTTTTTATAAAACTAAAAAAAGTAACGCGATAGAAAAAACTTGTTAAGTAACCACTTCAAAATGTGAAACAACTTGAAAGTAGTATGCAATGCACAACTATAAAAAAGTTGTATACAAATTAGTAATATAAAAAAGAACAAGCAATTTCACACTATTTTACATTCAATTTAGAAGAAATGAACATCTAATAAAACCAATATATATAAATAATTTATGAGGTCGACTAGGTAGCTATCATATCGTCATAAAAAATTGTTTTCCTCAAACAGCATACTATATTTCTTGGAACGCATCAAAAGCAAAATGTAAAATAGAATAAATTAAAAAAAAAAAACGTTCGAGTTATAAGCTCATCTCCTTTCACTTCCATTATAATCTCTCTCATAGCTCAGTCGTCTACGTCGCAGTTTTCATCACTTGGATGTTGCCAGTTCGAATCCCAGCAAAGGTAAAAAATTTATTAAATAGAAATTATCAATACCGAATAAAGATGGCGTTACTATATAGGTAACCAACATCCAATGGAAAGGGGAGAGGGGATATATAATTCTGGACTTGTAAAAATTTCAAAAATATTAGCTCTGACATCACAGATATTTGGACTTGTAAAAATTTCAAAATAGCGAAGGACACGTGTGTTGTTGTTGTTGTTGTTGTTGTGTTGTAGTAGAAAAATGTCTCTTTATCGTATGTAAGGTTCAGGGTCACGCACTGAACAATGGTCATTTCCCATATATCATCGGTCATTTCACTCAAATGACCGGTGATATAAATGACCGGTGATATATGGGAAATGACCATTGTTCAGTGCGTGACCCTGACACCTGACATACGATAAAAGACATTTTTATACTACTAGGGTGTAATTGAAGAAGGTGAGAATTAAAATATTGAGAAAATTATTGTCAAAAATTAGGGCATATCCACCAATTAGAGCGACTCATTCAGATTAACGCAGTTGGTTGTGTTCAATAAAATTCATTTATTTTGTTTTTATGCAGTTACTTATGTTCGTTGGATTTTTAAGCTTTAGGTATGTATAGTCTAGTCAAGAAAATGTTTCTAGACAAAACTTTTGAAACAGATTTTTTGAGTTTGCATATTGGTTAAAGGTGCTGGAGATGAACATATACCAAAAGTTCTCAAATCTGCATACATGATGAGTCAGCTAACTCCTGTGTCCTGTGTCCTGTGTTTCGGTTTTCCACCAATACATCAAGAATGGCTGATTGTAAGCCAAAAGTAATAATTTACAAAAAATAAAGCTGATAATATTTTCTACAAGACCGTATCTCACATTGTTTTCTGAAAATCAGCTAACTAAAATCATACTTTTTTTTAAACAAAATGGCAGGAAACAACAGAGTACAATTAGGTACATAAAAGTGGAGTTGAAAACAGCGGATAGAATTTCACTAGGACAGCCTGGTTTTTCAAAACCTGTGAGAAACATGAAAAAATAAATGGAAACATTCTTATAGGAAATTTTATCAGCTTTCTTTTTGTAAGTTACTATAAAATTAAAACATTGCTTTGAAAATTGGATCAAAATTTTCTGAGTTTAATGAAAGAATCAATTTCAAACTGATTTTTAGTAGATCGTCTACGCATGAGAATAATGATTCATAGCTTGTATAATCCACAATAAAATTGAATATATTTGCATTACAAAGACTCCTTAAGCCACAAAATTTCGCGTACCTTATTTGAAAGAGACTAACTATAATGTTTTCAGAATTACCTAATTGAATATTAATGAGCAAAAACATGTTTCATGTTTCATCATTTCATTAATGATTTATGGAAATGCTTCCGTTTTATTTTTCTTCAGGTTACTTGCATTGGAATTTATTTCAAAATAATACATTCAGTGTCTCCAAAATTACTGAGGATTCATCCATATATTACAGAGCTCTTTTGAAAAGTACGAAACTTGTAAATTTTTAGTCCGTAATACTTCATTTCTCTTAATTATCTCAATTTTAGGTATATTTTTTTTTTTACTTTTTTTTTAAACATACTGATATTTCATTGCTAGTGTTAGGTAAATAAGTTACAAAAAACTATTGTTAGTAATCCATGTCTTTAAAAAACATATCCATCTATCAAAGTTTTATCGCTAAAAACTGATTTTCCAGGAATTTTTTGTTTTCTAGTTTTCTCAAGAATTACCAAACCGATGAGCACCAAATTTCTTTCAGACCTGCTCCCATACAATAGCTATCTTTTTTAAATATTTCAGGCCCCTATCTGTTTGGTAGTTTTCTCAAAACCATGAACACAAAATTTTTTCCAGCAATTTTTCTTCTCCAGTTTTTACGGAAATAATACTGAACTAATAACCTCCAAACATTAGACTTGTACCAACATAAGGAAAACCTATCGTAAAAATTTCAGCCCGATCGTTTTTGTCATTCTTTTAAAATTCTGAAAAAACAACTTTTCCAAAAATTTTTTGTTTTTCAGTTTTTTCAGAAACTAATAAACCAATAGGCACCAAACTTCTTTCAGACTGCCCCAATATGAAAACTATTTTTCGTGAAAATTTCAGTCTATCCATTTTGTAGTTTTCTCAAAACCATGAACACAAAATTTTGGGATATATATATGTAAGATTCCTCTCTTCTCTCGTTATCTCTTGCTCGTACACGTACCTACATTTATCCGCTCTGTCTTATCTGCTTTTAACTCTCGTACCATTATACTTCGCATCGATGTTCTTTTCTGTATATTCAGTTGTGATTATTCTGTCCGACTAAAACCATGCGCTATGTGACGACTTCGTTTTAAAATTCGTTTTTTAATAAATCGCATTTCTCGAAGTTCGTTTTCCTTCTTTCATGTAATGGTCTTCGGATCTTATAAATTTTAAAACTCGTCGTTTCTCTCGCTTTCACGCGCCTCCGCCATGCCGGTCAAGGTAAAGTTCACTTTTGTGCTGAGCCATCACTCACAAATGCTGCCACCACCGTTACACACGTAATTTCCATTCAACGCCTCGACGAAGAGTCCATACATATCTTTCCACCTGAATTACGTTCTCTCAATCTACACGATAAGCTGATGCTTCTGCCTATTGCAAAGGCAGCAAAGAAGGACCTAACCCCAAGATGGACCCGACGATCGTTTAAATGCACCCTGGATGACGACCTTGCTAAATTGTATTTTGATGAATTTGAAAATGCATTTTTCAACGGAATCCTCCTAGATGAACTCGACGAGGTTGATTCGATTGTGTCCACCTCTACCCGCCGCTCGCATACTACTACCCCCACCCCCATTAAATCTCTCACCTCAATCGTTAAGGATGCAATAATACCGAAATTTGGCTCCAAAACCTACTTATCCAATGCAGACGCTTGGATAGATACATTTGAATCAGAATGCCAACGTTTATTCATCGATGAGGACCGATACTGGGAAGCTGTTCGCCTGTTTTTAGAAGAAAGTGCCGAGAAGTGGTATAACACCACACGTCTATCATCCACCTCCACTACTTGGAATTTCTGGCGACAGTCATTCCTTGAAAATTTTGGAACTAAAAGTCTCGCCACAGCCCGTTCAGCTTTCTACTTCAAATACACTTCCGGATCGATCTCCGACTATGCCCAACAGAAGCTGAACCTGTTAGCATCCTACAATCCAAAAATGCATGAGCTCGACCGAATCACACAGCTCGCTCTCGGACTTCCCCGCCACCTCCAAGACCAAATTAATCTTGCCGAAACAACGACACTTGGAAAGATGCTTTTGACAATCAACTCTTTCAATCCTACCCGCCCCCTGCAATCTTCTTCTACTATTGCTCCAAACCCGGCCAAGCCTGCACCATTCTTGTCTCCACGCTCGCAAAATCCTTGTCCCTATTGCAAGAGGAAAGGATACAAACGCTACCACTCTGAAAAGGATTGCCTTACAAAAATCAGAGATGCCAAGATACGTACGTGGCAAAGAAACCTTACCGCTGCACATTTGATGATCAGGAGGAGATCGAACGGCAATGCCACGAACTTTTAAAATTTGGCATGATCACCGAATCTAAATCACCTTTCGCTTCCCCTGTAACGATGCAATTTAAGAAAGATGGCTTGAGCAACACAAAAACAAAAACTCACATGTGCGTCGATTTCCGCGAGTTGAATAAATTAATCATCCCGGAAAGTCAACCTTTCCCGCTGATCGATGAAATTCTTGTTAAAACGCGAGGTTGCTCGTGGTTTTCGGCGCTGGACATTAACATGGCATTCTGGTCAATACCTATTCGTGCTCAGGATAGACACAAGTCTGCCTTTATCACCCAGCACGGACACTACGAGTGGCATTCTATGCCTTTTGGAATAAAAGTAGCCCCAGCTGTCTTCCAAAATGCACTTTCTGGCATTATTAAACGTAACGGACTTTCCAATTTTGTCGTAAATTACTTGGACGATATATTAATCTTTTCTCGTACCTTTGATGAACACTTAGTTCACGTTCAACGTTTAATTACAGCCATTTTTGAAGACGGCTTCCGCCTTAATTTTAAGAAGTGTAATTTCGCCGCTTCCTCAATCCAATACTTAGGTCACATCCTGGGACCTGATACTGTCAAACCACTCCAGGATAACTTGGTAGCTATCAAAAGCTTTCCAACTCCTTCTTCCAGGAAAAACATCCGTCAGTTCCTTGGCAAAGTGAACTTCTATCGAAAATTCATCCCAGACTCCATCTCTATCCTCAAACCTTTTCACAACCTCCTACGAAAAAACACTCCATTCTCCTGGTCAAACGAATGCCAAAGTAGTTTTGATAAAATAAAAGACCTACTAACTTCCGTACCCATTCTGGCCATTTTTGATCGCACCAAACCAATATTTATTTACACTGATGCCAGTGGAATAGGTATCGGTGCGGTGCTAAAGCAGACGCAGTCGAACGGTTTGCAAAAACCAGTCGCCTACTTCTCAAAGAAATTGTCAGATGCGCAAAAGAAGAAGAAGGCTATTTATATCGAAAGCATTGCTGTTCGAGAAGCCATCCGCTATTGGCGCTATTGGTTAATAGGACGCCACTTCACTGTCATCACTGACCACAAACCCCTCGAGGGTCTGAATCTGAAAGCTCGAACTGACGAGGAACTTGGAGATCTTGCCAATGAACTCCTTCAGTTCGACTTCAAAATCCTTTACCGTCCTGGAACATCAAATCACGAAGCCGATTGCCTCTCCCGAAACCCTGTACTAAAACCTCAGTCTGACTCCACGGATATCGAACCGATATTACCCACGTTTAATTTTCTGTCCCTCGGCGAAATTAAACAACTTCAACGTAACGTAAAAATATCAAGTTTGGACTCGACCAAACAAGGTATCATCTTTCGCAATATTAACGGCAATTCTCGTATCGTATTAGATAGCCAAGCAGGTGAATATCTGATCTGCATTGTTCACGCAAAGTACGGCCACATCGGGCCAAAACATGTAATAGCTATTATCTCGAAACATTTTACTTTTCCAAAAATGTACAATTCTATTCGTAAATTTTGTAACTCGTGTACAATCTGTATAATGAACAAATCCCGTTGTCCTTGCCGCAGTGCCCGAATGGGTTTCCTTGGTCCAGCCAAAGCCCCGTTCGAAGTCATGTCCCTCGATACAATAGGAGGCTTCGGCCACTATCACTCCTCACTACGTTATCTACATCTACTTGTCGACCACTTCACGCGATACGCGTACATCCTCTCTTCCAAAGGTCAATCAGCCAAAATCATGTCTCAGCTTATCGACTCTGTGCAGAAAGAAAACCAGATTGGGATTCTTCTCACAGATCAATATGGCGGCTTATCCTCCGACGAATTTACTTCGTATTGCTCCCGCTCCGGCATTCGCCATGTTTTTACAGCACTCGACAGCGCATTTTCAAATGGTTTGAATGAGCGTCTCAATCAAACATTGGTAAATCGCATTCGTTGCTCGAAACACGACATATCCACTCCCCCAAAGAAGAGTTGGTCGACTATTGCCAACGAATGCGTGAAACAATACAATGACTCTCCTCATTCGGTCACCAAATTTGCTCCCTCGTATCTGTTAACCGGTCGACCTGTTTCCATCATCCCTGAAACTTTATCCTCTCCTGCAGACGTACACGAGGATAGGAAAACCGCATTCAAAAATACGCTTAAATATCACATGTACAATAAACATTTATACGATAAAAATAAATGTGATGTCAATTTCGCCATTGGAGACTCTGTTTACGTCGACAATGGCAATAAGCTCAATCGTAATAAACTTGATAATTTACGCATCGGACCGTTCCCGATCTCTAGAGTAATCTCCAACAACGTTTTTGAAATCATTGTCAACCATGGCCCTTCAGGCAAACGTTTGTATCATGCAAGCAAATTACTACGCTGTCCAGCAGATAAGACAATCTCCTCTTAATTCCTCGATTATCTTTCCGCTCCTAAACGAGAGGGGAGGGGGGGATGTAAGATTCCTCTCTTCTCTCGTTATCTCTTGCTCGTACACGTACCTACATTTATCCGCTCTGTCTTATCTGCTTTTAACTCTCGTACCATTATACTTCGCATCGATGTTCTTTTCTGTATATTCAGTTGTGATTATTCTGTCCGACTAAAACCATGCGCTATGTGACGACTTCGTTTTAAAATTCGTTTTTTAATAAATCGCATTTCTCGAAGTTCGTTTTCCTTCTTTCATGTAATGGTCTTCGGATCTTATATATATATATATATATGCGCATGTGTGTGCGTGTGTGTTTGTGTGTGTGTATTTGCAAGTAAAGTGACAGGCTTTTTTCTCAACAACTGGTATTGTAGCGTACTTTTTGGGTCGCCACATTGTAACCCCCTTTTTACTGAAAAATAAGAAAGATAATGTTTTGCCCATTGGAGACTTGTCATATTGGACTTTGAACTATATAAAATAGAACACTTACCACCTCTCAAGTTGATACTCCCAACTCAGCCTCCTAAATGTTTTTGACCATATTTCAGCGCGGTTTTCATGATTTTCTAGGGTAAGAATTGATTCTACAAAAAAATTTATTCTTGGAAAAAAATTTTCTTCAACAATTTTTTACAAATAAAGTGAATTTACATATTTTTCATAGATCCAATAGTTTTTGAGCTGTAATTAGTAGAACATTTTATGGTACTAAATTCTGCTTTTAGAGAACTGTCAAGGGGGGATCATCAACTTTAGGGGCGGAAAATGTTTTGTTTCATGACGTACACTACTCGACACACAAACACAATATAATACTTTTTCTAAAATTTTTTCACGTCAACAGGCAATATGGTGACCTAGAAGTGAAAAAGGAACCTGCAGTGAATGGAAAAATATTAACAATAGAAGAAAAAGGAGCATGATATACTCCTATTTTGACATGGAAGAACGAACATACACAATAAAGAAAAAAGTAATTTCTATACATATGTATATACATAAAAAAAATTATGTCAAAATGGGAAAATGGTACCAGTCGTTTTCTTTTTACATGAAACGTATAATTTTCATCATCCCCACCTCTAACCCTTTTGTGAGGTCAATTTTAATACCCCGTTCGTAAGCCAACTGGGTAAAAAACGACTATATGTTAAGCCAAAACTTTCATTTTTTATAATTTGACTCAGATTTTTTAGAAATCTCTAAAATTCGACACCCTGCCTTCAGTTTATTTTCAAATCTACTTCTCCACAGTCACACTCATTCAAACTCAAATATATAGTCACCGATACGATATTGTGACCAACTAATTAAAGTAAAAAGAACATTTTTAACTGAGTTTAACACACACGAAAAACCGCGTTTAAAACTTTGGAATAGATATCGATAATTTCAACACAAAACAGTTTTTCTACGTTATATTTTATAATTTTTTTGCTACTCAGATATACTTACTACTAAATAATAAATATGATAATAAAATACGCACATATTCACTTGAATTTAATATCATAACATAAGCAAAATTCTGAAATCATATCACAAGGTCGAAAATGATTATACTGATTGGAAAATTGGGTTCTTATGAAGAAATAATTGGTCAATTGGCACGGTCTTTATTTCGGTAATTCATAATTTTTTTGACGTAGGCTGTGTAAACTCAATTATGACGAAGAAAGTTTAATTGGTGAAATGATGAACAGATAGTCTTCTTCGAGAGAACATGACCACTTTGTTCGTTTTTCTCATTAGATACAATTCGTATCATACGTTAAGCCCCGGTTATATCAACATTCAATCTGTGGGTAGCGTGACCTTTTTTTTTGGATATTTGAAAAAACATACAAACCCACTTTCGGCTCTAAGAACTAAAAGTTCAGAATTTCTGTATCCAATTCTGGAGTATCTAAGTTCTATTAAAAAGTTCTCGTTGAAAGATATGGACACGATTGTATAACGTACTTTTTCTTAGGCTATTAATAACTTTAAAAAAAATTTTTCTATTCGGTATCTTCCTGTATAATTCAGTCTTCGATTATAATTACTATATTTTCAATATTTTAGTGTAAGTTGTATATAATATAGGTACGTATTAATTGTTTAGTTTTTGATTGGGAAGAAAACGGATGAGCATGCTCGAGTGAAACTATTATAGAGCTTTATTGACGCTTCTCAAAACTGACACTAAACTAAAACCATGAAAATCCTATACAGTAGAAAGAAAACTTACTGAAATCTTGAATTTGAAGTCTAGTCCTTTTTTTCCCCTCTCTGTGATTAGGATATACCTTCGAACTGGTTTGAAAATTAAAACTTTGCTTTGAAACAAAAATTAGCGATGTCCTCCAACCACCTTATCCCACCACAAAAGTCCATCAAATCGCGTAATGTCTCTGAAATTCTGAAGCTCGATTTTGGTTCGGCAATTCAACTTTACCAAAAAAAATATGCAAAATATGAAAGAACTGGCCAGCCACTCATATACAGATGCGGCATCAAAATTTTGGTTTAGATACTCGTTTATAATATTATGAATAGAAGATAGAAGATGATAGATAGATACCTGGCAAACAATTCACTGCTAACTGGCAAAAAAATTAGGAGTCTCTACTGCTAATTTTAGCAATACTTTAGTATTTTCGCAGCTAAAACCAATACTAAATTAACAGTAACTGCTAATTTGGCCCACTTTTTATGGCTAATGCACTGCTACAGTTAACAATTTTATAGATATCTGTATTTTAAGAGCAATACTGCTAAATTACAGATATAATTAGGGGTGAACTGGCTGTATTTTAGCTGTAGATTGTGGCTCAAGAGAATGTTACAGCTGAATTTTCTGCTAAAATACGCATATTTATGAAAAATTGTCAACTGCAAATTAGCAGTGTTCAAGCTGTAGGAAGTGTATCAAATAAAGAGATACCTACTAGGTTTAATATTGGTTTGGTCTGCTGAAATTTTGAAATCCCACTAAAATTAGCAATGGAGACTCCAATATTGTACCATCTCAAAGAGATATAATTTTTTCCATATCAAGTAGGTATAAATATTGTTCATTTAAACTAAAAGTGTAGTTATTGTTTGTGATAAGAGACAAAAGGGAATTTGAAGGAATTGAAACTCACTCCTTCCTATGCTATTTTTTTTTAGAGGAGGTGGGTTTGATGTTCTCTGATCAAAACTATAACTCATTAATAGGAAAATACAATGGTTCTTAAAGGAGAAAATAAGTTACTTTTCATTGTTATAATGTCCAACTTATACCACTTATTAAAAACATTTTCGCATACTTAGCCTAGAATGAAAATTAATTTGAGATATTTTCAGGGCTATGTGCTATCAAGAGTAGGTATATAACTGTGTAAGCAGGGAAATTGGCTTTTGAGTATAACTGAATGCTCTTTTTTTCTGAAAAGTTACTTTTAGACTGACATAATTTTCCTAATTATCAACTTGGAAATGTTCTTTTTTAGTGTGAAAATAAAAGTTTTCAAATTTGAAAAAACACATTTGTCAAAAAATACAAATATGAATTATATGGTATTGCAATATGTTTTAGGGGTAGATATGTATTGAGAATCACTTGGTTGGCAGCCTAACAATTTTTTTATAATTTTCACACTGTAATAAAAGTTGAAGAACTCATCAACATTTTTCAAAAACCAAAAGAATGGTCTTATACTTGAGAGGAAGAGCAATCACCATGATTTATTTCCTTGTCCAGATGGTGAGTAGGTATTTCTCATAATTTTTATACTTATGTTTTATAATCTTTAGGAATATCAGGTTTCTTGGATTGAGAAATTCATGAAGCAATTACAAATTGGCAGCGTTTATTCTAACATGCAGTTGTGCACATATTGTGTAGATCCAAAAAATTTAATTGAAGCTAGCTTCAGTCATTGTTTTCATTTTCCAAATCTTTTTAAAATCAAAATTTGAAATTCAAATTTATGTATTTGCCCTTTGGCCATTAATTCAAATAGTTGACAATTCTAAACTTATTAACTTGTTAACTTGTCAACTTGTTAACTTGTTAACTGAACAATGATTGTGAATTGAAAATATTTTTTTGAGGGGAAAGGGGTTGAAGACGTACGTAGCTTCTAGCTTCAAAAATTTTCAATTTGTGCAGCTCCAAAAAATCCTTAGAATAATCACTGAAAATAGGGTATATCCTAATTTGTAGGTTATTGTGAGTTAATTTTGGAACTTTAATATTTTTAAAATTGAAAACTGAGAATTAATGAAAATATATGCTTACCTATTGAAGCACAAAATTATTGAATGATAATATTAAACATTTAGGATAGACTCATTCAAATCAGATTGATTATAACTGTTTAACATAAAATAATAAGCTCTTTTAAAAATAAATAAAAAGCACTTTAACTTTCAAAAAATATTTTCAATGGAAAAAGTGTATCAGATAACTGAATTTAATTAATTAACTAAAATTCTGAAGCACATTCACAACACAGAATGAAATCTGATAAAGGAATACAACTAACTGTAAGGAGAAAATGCACCAACAAGTCAAGACCAATCATGAATAATGCAACAGAAATTTAAAATGTAATGAACAATGGAGGGGAGTCTGTAAATTAGCTTCCCCATAACTATAAAACAGATATGCATGAGATAGATGCATGTTAGCCTAAAAACTGCCAATTTACCCCTAATATTAAAAATTTTCTGGATGTAAAATTGCATTTTTACCTTTAAAATTTTTTTCATCAACAAGTTAGCCTCCTCACTGACAAAATCAGGATAATTAAAACAATGAAACATTTAAGAAATGCCACTCTCATTTAGATAGCTGCAAAATACCATTCTTACAGACATTTTACAGATAAATCAACTACACACATTCTCATAATTTATAGTGAATCAGACATGTATTGGTGTTAGAAGTGAATTAGTAGTATAATTAGCAGTACAGGTAAATGCACTGCTACAAATTGTTTGCCGGGTAGATAGATATAAGAAGAAGAAGAAGAAGAAGAAGGATATAGAAGATAGATGACGACAAAGGCTAACTTATCTTACAATATACATACTAACGTATTTTATTTGGTTCTGTTGGCGGGGATGGATCCAGGGAGGAAAATTTCCCCCACCCAAAAGTTAAACAAAAGAAAAAAGAATGAAAGTTCGACCACAGAATCCAGATAAAAACTGTCAAAAATTAGTTGAAGATCAATAAAATAA
Organism: Ericerus pela; assembly: GCA_011428145.1. Classification (NCBI taxonomy): domain Eukaryota; kingdom Metazoa; phylum Arthropoda; class Insecta; order Hemiptera; family Coccidae; genus Ericerus; species Ericerus pela. The sequence continues at coordinate 179,817 of WOFM01001849.1, forward strand.
AAAAAAGCTCAACTCCGCGGAAGTTTTGTATCAGTGTTAACGTCTACCTCTGACAGACTTACCATACGTCCCAGTTTGACTGGGATTGTTCTGGTTTGAGGTACCACTCTCAGTGCCCCGGTTGGTTGAGCTTCACGTCATTGTTTCTAGTTTTACTACAAATTTGTCAAAAAAAAAATCAAAAACAATCGGAGAATTCTGTTTAAATGGGAAAGCTATTCTAGGGCATAAACTGGAAATCCAATAGCAACGAAATATTGGAAGAATTTCAAAATAAAAAAAAATCAACGTCTGTCAAGAGCACAGGGTATTAGATATAAAAGAGGACTCATGTGAAACGAAAAACGGCATCACTTTTACGATCAGAATATACGCCATTACTACGGTTCGGACAATTTTCAGACTCATTTTGATCAACGAAATTCGTGTTGATCGCGATGCCTAAATTAACTATTACCTATATTTATTCGTTTATTTAATTAGATTATTTGAAAGAAAAATTTTTTATTATTGCCTATGGGCCCAAATGAGGGGCAAGGAAATTCGAATTTGGAAATTATGACGGTTATTTATCGTAACAGAATAGTTAAAACACAATATTTAATAAAAAAGTGTATTAAACATTAAGTTATGAGACATAATAGAATATAAAATTAATAACCAGGAACAAAACATCAAGAAATTTAAGAATCATAATAATAATTGAATTAGAATTAAAATCAGAATGAATTTAGAAGTACAGAACATGAGATTTTATACTAGTTCGATGATTAACTTAAAGGGAAGGCTCTCAACGGTTGTTTTTCTATGGCAAAAATTATAGAAAAACTTGATGCTAGGAAGGTGAGTGATCCCCTCACTTCTAAAAAATAGGTTCTCTGCAAAATACCAAGGATTCTTAAACTAAAGCCAAAATTTTCCAATTTCAAATTTTCCATCTCTGTCATCCACAATGAACATCATCACGTTGGCACTCCCCAATCGCCACTCCAAAATTATAATCCAAATCTTAGAAACATTCAGGCAAATGGACAAGGACACCATACACGTAGAAATAGAAAAGGTTGTGTCCAATCAAGGACTAGGTATCAACAATGTCATAGACTATCCTACTAGGAAAGAACTATCGCTGGACATACTCTCAATGTGGCCCTCCAAGATTTACTCTTCTGAGGAAATTTCAACCCTTGTAAGGACACAAGGCCACCTACCAGACACTAAAAAGTCATGCATGGGTACCTCCCAGACTTCTGACTTAAGTTGTTCCACCAACAGTGAAACTGGAGGAGTAACTCTTGGGACCATGTTCCTCCTTTCCTCTTGGGGCTTGGCCCCAGTCAGTAGACAGTGGATTTGGTCTATAACCAAATTCCACTTCTTTATTAGTCTATGGACTTGAAAATATATGATTTGTAGAATACAGGGTTAAACAGATGAACTATGAAATTTGTTCTCTGTTTAGCTAAATACTACAGAAATGACCAATGCCAATACATCTACATATATGTATGTATGACAATTGACATTAGCCTAAAAACGTGTTTATCACAAATTACAATACTCGCAAGTAAAGTGTGTGTACAGCCAATCATATACCCTGGTGATGCCCTTTGTTCATCGCTGGTAAATTGAGTCTTAAAAGGCTGGCTGCCTAACCAAAACTGTTGACAAGAACACACAAATAAATATTCAATACCTATGGGTTACGAGGCTCAACCCACATTCAGAGTTCAAAAAGATTCTTATTTTTTAAACAAATTTATTCTAAATAATTTCTTCCAAAATTTTCTGAACCTTTCATACTTCACATACTTATTTCAGATATTTTAGATCAGAGTATACAAATAAATTATAGGTACACATATGTAAGGAAAGTGATAAATTCATATCAAAAAGATACAACATGCATTTTGAGAAATGATGTAGGAGTTTTTTTTTTTAAATCAACAGTTCCATTTGAAAATTCTGAAGAATAAAGTTTTTCTTTGATATTCACAGCCTATTAAGTCTAAAAAATAATGAAAGTTTTTATAACAATAGGAACTTTTACAATAGGTAATTATGAAGATATTACTTTTCAGCTTCAAAATTCATATACAAATTTTAATTTATTAACATCTGCACAATAGTTTAATGCATAGATGTGTTCTCCTTACATGCATTGCCGTTTTGGTATCTATTATTGTGGCACTGATTCATTACAAAGAGAAAACTTAGCCCTGATACAATACATTGTTGCCCTGGTACCTATTATTTTTGCACTAATGCAGTGCAAAAGAGAATATTTGGGAACTGATGCAATTCACAGATGTGTTCTTTTTTCTGACATCATGATGTACAGGACCTAAGAGTTAAGAATTTAGGCACTGACGCTTAATAAAAGAGAACATTTTTGGGCTCTGTTGCAATCCATTGGTGCCTAGAATTTTGGCAAGGATGTATAGCATTAGTGTCTTGATGCTTGGTACTTTAGCACCATTTCAGAAAAAAACCACAATGACTTTGATTCCTGGGAACATTTTTTTCTGGAATTGAAATCCTAATTCCTGAGAATTTGTTCTCATGAATGGGAATTGGGAATTCCTGTGCCCATCTTTGACCATGATTAATCAACTAATCGATTATCTCGATTAATCAACTAATCGATTACCATGAGTAATCAACTAATTGATTTTTCATTCCCCGATTTATTTTTGCAAAATTAATCTATTAATCAATATCATTCATGCTTGGGCAAGAATCATAAAATGTTTATAAAAGAAATAGATGAAATATAATATGAAAAAAATCCTATTTGTTGCTGTTGAAGAAGAAACATTTTATATTCTAATTCCAAATAAATGCGTGTTGAAAAAAATTAAGTTTGCAAGTTGGTGTAAGAAATGGTAAATCGACTGCTTGAAATAATTAATTAATCAGTTTTTGAATAATCCTGCATCCTATGTGAAACAAAAACTCTATTGCAACATTGTTTATCGATGTAGCTTGTTCTTTTTTCCTAACACCTTATTGTTTATTATTCTTCCATAGACCCACAATCAGAAAATTTTGAGGAAAAAAAAAGAAAATAAATTAGGTTAAAAAATACGCTTTTATGATTTGAAGAAGAAAATAGCGCGAAAGAGAAAATTTCTCTTTTTTTTTTTGAGACAGAAACAAACAAGAATTGAAAAAACAATTGATAAAAACGGATATAAGCGTATGTGTGCGTGTGTTGCAATACGTGAAAGCAGCGCTGCAGTCGGTCATCCGGTGTACTTCAACAAATTGAGTGAGTTGAATAAAAGCGTATAATAATAAAAAAAAGATTCAATGGGAGTAAATTGTTTTTCTAACTGGGCTGAAATCGATTCAATCAGATTGATTTGAAGCTATTAAATTTGGGAGTAAATAAAGAGTTTTATGTAAAAGTTGAAAAATTTTTTTGGGGAGTGAATGGGATTGAATGAAAGTTTTTGTTTCACTCCCAACCCCTGATGATGATGATCGAAGATTTTTGTCACATTCTTGTACTACAGCGCATACAGAAAGTTGGACATCTCTTTAACTATAACTTATGTCTATGGCGTAGATTACAGTATCTCTCGTGATATAACGCACAAAATTCATCTTGAATCGACTTGTGAAAGGACCCCAATGTAACTCCAAACTGAACTGTGTCAGACGGAGATAACAAACGGAAAACTTGTTTTTAACGCAGTTTCATTTGTTATCTCTTTCTTACGGTACACCGTTTATAAAAACGTGTTTTTGCCACAATTTTATCGTTGTCTCTGTCTAGCATATTACTTCGTCGTACACATTCCAGTTTATATTCACTCATACTTACGTCTTCAAGTTCAACGCGCCATGGTATCCGCATTTCTGATGATGATAATGAGCTGCCATTTTTATTTTCTTCGATATCATCAATCACTCGAGTAACTGAATATAATAAGTAGGTACCTACGTACCTAAATTATTGCAATATAAATAATACTAATAGAGAGACTCAAAATGGCGGCTCATTAATATCATCCCAACATATATATGCTGGAGGGTATACAAAGCTTTAACGGTAGTTCTCACAGCCTCATCCTAAAAAGGTACGTTTAGTTTCATCCTAATAAAGCTCCAAATCTCCGTTCTACCAGTGGAAATCCCTAATCGAGATATTTTACGTAGGTATTATAGGTTTTTATCTCGTTTCCAATTTAAGTTATAAGATATGTATACCTACGGAGAAATCGGTCGGTTTTCTTTCCTCAAAATTTATTCAAATGGATAAAGGTCATCGTTTAGACTGTGATATAAAAACGTTGGAATGATCAGCGTTACTCCCAGTGCCAACGAAATCTTTTTGTTGATCGGAAAAATTTAGCTTGTGGCAGGAATTTATAAAAATTTAACCATGTTAAAACAAAGCGCATTTTTATTAGTTTTATTTGTTACGTTGGAAGTCGTCCACATAGAAGTAAGTACAGTCTGACCTTTTCGTCTTTCCATTTTCGATTACACGGTGCATTTATAAACCGACGTGAACTTTTAGTCTGTTATAATGTGCATAGTGCTTCGTTTTCGGGCATCTTCAGAGCTAAAGCTTCCCAGTTTGTTTTGTTTTGTTTTTTTTATTTTTATTTATTTTTTTATAAATTCATCGAGGCAAAGAAAGAGGACCGTAGTTGGGCTGACGTGACCCAGAGTAATTCGATATGCGGCATATTGTTAACAATTTTTGGAAAAATTTATTTAAAAATGGGGCGTTACAAAATAGTTTGAAATTTTTAAACGTGATTTTAGGAACTTTTTTTTTTTTTTTAAATTATGATATTTGGGGGTACTAAGTAGCGGAATTTCAGTCGGCTTTTTATAGCAGTTTCGGTAGGGACTGATTCATTAGAAACGACGCTCCGTGTTCTCAATGTTTAACAATTAATCCATCATATTTGTTTGATTTCGTGGAGAAATGTGAAACAAAGGTGAACTTTGATAATTTTAAATTTGATTTTCGGATTTTTTTTTTTAGTAAAGACATTCGGGTGAACTTTTTTTTTTTCAAAGTTTCTGCAGTAATAGAATTATTAGAAATAAAATGGTTGCAAATATTTCACTCATCATATTTGTTAGATTTTCTGGAAAAATATAGATGCCAAAAAATAGTGTTTTTCGTAAAATTTTGGAAATTTTAAATGTGATTTTAGAAATTTTTATTGGTTTTACTCGCTGATTGTATTAGTTTTATAGTGGCTGATTTATCAGAAAAAACAAAAAAGGAATTTTCACTCATATTCAAACAGTTCTGTTAGCAATCATATTTGTTAGATTTTCTGGAAAAATAAAAATATAATAACAGTGAACAGGTTAGGAAAAATGCCACGAATTCAATATGTAATTATTAAACACGAGAGAGTATACATTAAGTAGGCAACTCGTAATACACATTTTAGCAATAAAATTATTTTTAGAAATTAATTCCTTTAATTACAAAAATTCTTTTTTACTTGATCTATTTTCAACTTAACTGAACAAAGCTCATTTCATTTAGTTTCTAATTGATACGTAACAAACCTTTACGATCAACTTCTATTTTTTAGTCCATGAACTTTTAGGATGCCTTTCGTATTTTCTTCATTTTTTCAACCTGAAAAAGTGCCATTAGTTTGAATTTGACGTAGGTTAGTGGAGGCCACGGAGTATCAATCATAATAAAGGACGCATATGAAACAAAAATGGCACCAGTTTTAAGATCAAAATATCCGCCATTGCTAAGGTACCGACAATTTTCAATCTCATTTTTATCTGCGAAATTCGTGTTGATTGCGACTCTAAATTAATAATTATATTTATCCATTCCTTTAATTAAATTATTGAAAAACAAATTTCTGATTATTGCCCATGGGCCCGAATAAGGTGCAAGAAACTTCGCATTTGGTACCGAAGGAGTGGGGACAGATACTTTCGAAATCGGTGCCGTTTTTCATTGCAGCGTTTAGATGGACATGTGACACATATTATATTTGATAATCTGTGGTGAAGGCTAATAAGCCACTTAGTTCATTAATCGCTTGGCATATGTTCAAAAAAAAGAACTAGCTATGCCTATTGTTGAAAACTTGAGATTCAAAGTTATAATTAGTAATGCAGTTTCCTTCATTATGGTTTTGTTCTTTATTTCATTAATTGGAATGAATTTTCTTTCCTCTAAAGGGACACCTTTCTCACAGTAGAAGCTTAGATGGTACATCAAACATCGGCCAAAGTAAATTAAATTAATTTATTAAATATAAATTTTAATCACAGCCTATTGACTTGTATAATAATTTTTTTTTTTACTTTTAGATCGAGTAAAAAGAAAAGCAGAAGTAAGTCAACATTATTCATTTATTTCATATTTGAATAGTACATAGTCTTTTTACAAGGGGGAACTAAAAGATGGAATATTCAATATTTTTACTTTAGTAATGCGACAATGATGAATATTCATAGGATTGATAGAAAAGAAAAATCTTTAATTTAAGAAAGTGTTGCAGAAGATATTCTATGTTAAGAATATTTCAACAGATGAGATAATTCATTTACTTTATCTCTTTATTAATTTTACTTTAAATGTTACAGTATGTTTTAAATATCACTTATTTCTTCTACTTAAAATAATTGAAACCTGGTTTTCCATATCATTGAGTATGGACCTTAACTTTACAGTTCTGTTAGTAACACAGGAATGAATTTGTCTTCGAAAGGAAGATAATACATCGCCTGTAATTTCATTGTTATATTCCAAAATGGCCGACCTAAAAGGTGGCGTGACATGGAACATCCGCCAAATATGATGACTCTTCATTGTCAGCATATTTGGTGATGTTTGTCCGTGAGAAGCTAGGTATCATATAGATAGCTATTATCCTAGTAATTAGGAATAATAGTTGTCTATATTTGTTCGACACGTTTTTGTAGACAAACTGAATCATCTGCAAAAATGGGATGGAACAAAGATCCCGGGTGAAAGAAAGCCTGAAGCTCCTGCTTCGTTAAATTTTATGTTACTGAATCTTTCAATTTTAATCTGTTTCCTAACTTACCTTTAATATTAATCATAATAGATAGTCATACATTTTACAATCATGACTTAATTTTACTTTGTGGAATTGATCATCATTTAAGAGAAAAAAAAATTATAAAAATTTGCATTTAAGTATGAAAATTTTCAAAATTGCAAACATTTATTTAAAAAGAAATTTTGGCATTCTTAAATTTATTATGCTTAATTATGCTTAATTATGCTAATTTACATCTTACCTGATAATAAAACACTTATATTTATGGACCATTAACGGTTGATTGCTCCCAATGCCAGATCATTAATTTGATTATGTGCATTGGCAGCAACACAGTTTAGTTTAAGATTTATACCTATAGACTAGTATGGCTACTACAAGGGTAAGTAAACCACACCATCCGATCAATAGTTGATGAACTAGATTGATCGTATCCTGGTATACTAAATCTGGTATTTTCATTTCTGCAGATGTTAGTCTTTCTTCAAGCTTGTGGATTGGAGTAATAGATGAAAAATATGGAACATTATCGTGCCACTTATTATATTGTATGCAAAAATGGGACGGAACAGAAACAAAGACAGAGTGAAAATTATAATTGGAGAGTTTGGGTGTTTTAGAAATTTTATAATCTGACAATTCCACAATATTTCTTAAGAATAAATGGCTCATTCAAAATCCACCTTAAAAGTTTGCCAACATACCTACAATTTTTCCATAGGTACCTAAGGTATTCTTAAAGTCAATGAATTTTAAGCCTTTAAAATCAATATTAATCAAACCCAAAGATATAATAAAAGTTGCTGTCAAGAAAAGATAGTAGGGGAAAATATAGCTAGAGGGTAGATATCTCTGTGGTAGGAAGGGATCCAGATATTATCAATAGTCTCTTCTGACCCCTCTCCCTAACAAAAAATTACCAAAACCGACAAAAATACACTATTTTCAAATTTTTAGCTCTTTTTTCTGGGCTAAGGGAAAGGATTCTGTCTTCACCCTAATTTACGTCCTTGAAATGTAGATTAAATCGGCAGATTTTATTTTCAGTATTTTTAAAAATCGCTTATCAGCCTATTTCTCTCCTATGCCCTTTCAAAATTCTAAGAATACCTACCTGTTTATCTACTTGTAGGAAATAAATTTTAGATACACGTGCTCAATAAATTTATTCTGGTAGCTAGTGGACAGCTGTATATAATAGCTCAATTTTACTTTCTCAAAGGAGTAACTATGACTGAATTGTAATTATTTCCGACGAAGGGGGACTATGAATGATAAAAGTTTTAAAACTAAATCGGCTTTTGTGCGAATAATTTATGCGAACAATATTAATTATTAAAATAATTAAACAGCCAATCATTCAATCTTTTTATGGCACATTTCTCACAAGTACTGCACGCATTTCCAATAATTTTTTCTATCTTTATGAGAATGAGATCATTTCTAGCATCACTGCTAATAACTGATTAACGTAAAATATCGTCTATGACCTTTCAACAATTTTTTTTTTTTTAATTTTAAAGCTAACGAACAACCTTTTACCTCTGATAGGGAATTATAATCGAAATGGTCCCATTCGACGAATCGAAAAAAATTGAAGAAGTTTTACATCTCACATGTTTATTTACATTAGGTACCTACGAAGTTAATTGAAAAAACAATTATTGGTACCAAATCTGCATACTTAATTAACGCGACCTTCCCAACACTCATTTTATCAGATGAAAAAATTAATGAGAACGTGAATTCGACCTCAAAGAAAAATTCGGAGGAAAATATTTCAAAACTTTCATATACCTACTTTTGATTTTCCTGAAAAATTGGTGATTTTAATGGTTATAGAAATAAACTGTAAACTCGTACCTCAACAAGTAGTTTGACAATCATTCAGCGGCTGTTATATCCTGGGGCTAGGGGGAAGTCGCCCCTAAAATCTTTAGTTTTATATAATAAAACAATTTTACAATTAAATTTTCAATTTCAAAAAATAATAAACAAAAAATTAATAATTTCAGCATAGGTAAGTGAATTTTCCATAAGTTTAGGATAAAAATGAGTTTTAAAAAAATACGCTTTTCACATTAGCTGTGTTTGATTGGACTACACTAACTTACACCAACCTACACCGGTAGGGATATTCTACAAATATTCATGTAAAACTAGACATAAAGTCATATAACATTCCTACATTTGTGGAATCGCCCTCCCGGTGTAGGTTGGTGTAAGTTGGTGTAGTCCTATCAAACAGAGCTATTTACTTACCCTACACAATCTGAACGGGATTGGAGATTTCATCTTAGTAGTCAAACTGTACACAGGAATGCTAAGATCAATCAAAAACATTGTAAAGAATAATGAAAAAATTTGTGAAATTTAATGATAGATAGTTTTAAATTATCAAAATGAGCAAATTACTCTAAAATATTCATGATAAAATGATTTGCATCAAAAATATGATTAATATTTACAAATTGTTATCATTGCTTTGCTAGGGAATTATTTTCCCAGCATCCAGAGATGGGGAAAAAAATTACTTTTCCAAATACAAAATTACCTTACTGAATGCATCGGGTAACACTTTTCACTCTCCAGTAACTTTTCTGAACACATTCCAAGGGGAAAAGGAATAGGTAGAAATTCACCCTATTCAACGAAGGCTGAGAGACATTTACAACATGTCTATAAAGTTTATCGATATCTATAAACCTCTATAAACGTCTATAAACTTCTGTAACTCATCATCTTTATTGAGTTTTATAAACACCTAAGGAGGTGTCTTTAAAATGAAATCTTGCAAATATTGTCTAAAAACAGGAATTATTGGTAGTTGTTGTTATTGTTTTTCTTCGAAGTTGTTATCAGTCACGTAATTCAATCATAATCACAGTATTAATTTGTTTCATGAATCCATCATGCATTAGTGATGTTCATAATATTTATTATCAATTTGTATATTAATTGATTTCTATTGAAATTTCTGCCCAAGTATTTTTTATCAAGAAATTTTACATTTATTATCAGTCTGCTGAAATCATCAAGTTTCGCTTATACATTCATAAAATTTATAGAATGTTCGTAAACACCTAAAGGTTATCTTAAACTTTGATAAACTTTATAGACACATCGTTAAAGCCTCCCTGCATCCAAAATGGTTTCGTTTACATCAATATTTTTAGTTTGAAGTAGCTGAGAAATGCAGTTTTCTTTGTGATATCATGTATTTCTTATTCAGAATAGACTATAGTTATAACTGCAATAAAGGAGTATAATATAATGAAGTCGGTTAAAAATAGATGTTCGACAAACTTTTAGGAGGTAACTACCTACGTAAAGTGCATTCCTAATGAGTTCAAAGGTTGTTGCTTATAGAGCCTTAAAACTTCTAAATTTGCACCTATAATATTTGGAAATGTGACACAAAATTCTATTCTTTATCTTCTATCAAAAAAATAAAAACACTCACCTCCAAAATAAAAAAAATGTGAGTTCCAAAAGAGACTGATGAAAGATTGATGTGTAAACATAATAGTGTAGTTGTGAGCATGTGAGTGCACACAACCATACACCTACATGCCAACAATTACAATATTGTAAATTAGAAGACGTACCTACGAGTTACAATCGTAATTCTTGTTTTAGTACCAACTAGAGTGTAGACTGAGCGCTAAGATGTATACTCATCAATAAAATTTATTATTATTATTATTATTATTAATTATTATTTTGTCCAATTTTTATGTTTTTTAATTTTTTTTTTTGTAGGTGGAGGGGGTGGGTGAAATACGAAATCTTGTATCAAATCTTGTATCGTGTTAAACGCTATTAACTAAATTTAGATGACTGTTTTCATTATTTGATGTCATATTTTAAATTTGAACCAACTAAATTCAACTTCATCACTGATGAGCATGGCCGGCAAGTTTTGTGTAGCGTGTGTAGCGATTGCTACACATGAGAAATTCCCGAGTGGTTTTTGCTACACATGGGAAATAATTACTTTTACACACAATTACTCTTTATTCTATGTAAAATTTTGCACCAAAAAAATGTTGTTTTTTTTCCCTACACATGGGAAAATGAAAAGTTTCCAGCCCTGCTGAAGAGTGACGTGTTATCATAATATTCTAGTAAAATGCAAAACTAAAATAAATCTATAGGCAATTTGTTGGAATAAAGGTCACTAGAACTTTTTTGGTTCTATTTCCATGATGCTGACAAAGGATCCAATCACTCACTAATATCACACGTTATCGTTTGATATATTATTCGTCTCATTAATTTATTTACACGTACTTACAGACATTTGTCGAAGGGAAATACGAACCATATGCCGATACTAATGATGAAACGGACTTATGTGATAACGCAAATGTTGATGCCTTAATCATCCTCAAGGACGGCACAACATTCGCTTTCAGAAGTAATATATTTGTTTGTTTTCTCAGCCTCAAAGTTGTATACTCGTAAATATGGAACAACAAATTTAAACGGCGGAAATATATTTTCTGTTCTCAGAATCATATTACTGGAAAGTAGTAAAAGATAAAATCGAACCGGGCTATCCGAAATTGATTAGTGAGGGATGGCACGGTTTGCCCAGCCACCTCGATGCTGCGTTCACCTACAAGGACGATCAAATACTTTTCTTCAAAGGTTCCAAATACTGGAGATTCACGGGAATGAAATTGGACGAAGGATATCCGAAATACATAGAGGACGGCTTTCCCGGCATTCCAAATAATATAGACGCAGTCACAGTTTGGGGAAAAAAAGAATACATTTACTTCTTCAAAGGTAAATACACTACCACAAACGATGTACGTAGGCCTGAGTAAGGTATTGAACCCTAAATGAAGATGAAGTCCTGTTTGATCTGCTGATACACTATGTGAAATATTCCTTCGAAATGAATTCAGGACTAATCCATTTCAGTCAATTTCAACTGGCATGAAAACTGATATGATTCAGACACTTGCTGCGGGGTGACCGAATTTACAAAATTGGAATGCGGAACGTAGGTGGTTCGCCTCCCTCCTAGGCCTGAATGTAAAAATAATTTTACCTTTTTTTTTTCGCCTACACAGTGAAGAAAAATTTAAATTTTCTATTTAAAAAATATAATTAGGTTTTCTTCCCTCTTAACAAAACATTTCTGCCTTCGCCCGTACGGCCTGGCTTGCCCGCCTGCGGGACACTTGTATCTGTAGGCAAGTGGTAACTCTAAACTCTCATAAATTATAATCACCAAATACTATTCATTGAGGTTCTGTTTTTAATACCTAAGTACTCGAAATTATTCAGGTCTAAAATCTACGAATAAAGACCCTCCCAAAAGTACTTTTTACGCTCCTTGATGGAACAAAAAGTAACTAATTTTGGTACGAAGTAAAAAATTATCTTCTGCATATGCCCACTTGCAACTTGAATTTCTCGCACAGATTGATTAATTTCTTGCATGGGTTGGCTATTTTCTCACTTTTTATTATTTCTCGCTAGGAACGAAATACCGTGTTTTTTTATCGGATTTTTATCGAATATAGAAGAAAAATAAGAAGCCAACGACTTTCACATAAAAATATACATTAAAAGGTGACATTTTTATCAATAGCTTTTAACATGTAGCCAATTTTCAATGAAAAATTGACTAAGTAATTTCAATGTTAATTATTATTTGGATCTGAAAGAAAAACCTGCATTGTCATTTTTTTGGGAACAATGGGGGGATGTTGCAAAAAATAGTGTATCACAAATAACTAAATAGAAATACGGAAAATTTCAACCTTCTACTTCCTATGGATTAATTAGCACAACTTTATAGTGTCGGGAAATTTTAGTATATAAATTAGTACCACCATGAATATAATATTTACTAAAAATCAACTTATTAGGAATTAGTTCCACTTTCAACTTCTAAAATGACCATGCTGTATCATTACAAAGATTTGTATGCATGTAATTGGGACAAATAAAATGGCCAAAATCGAATTATCCAATTTCTTGGTGTATTTTTTCATGACGAATCCAATGAATCTATTGCCGAAGCTGTAGTTCCATCAGGTCAAAAGTTATCACACTTTTAAATTTCGATCGAATTTTGAAAAAAATTGCTGTATAATTATATAAAACTAACCTAATTTGTGAGCCAGATACGTCCAGTTTATTATCTACTATGGATAAGCCTTGATGTTGGCTGTTTTTGGCTTATCCACAAATTCTGAAGATATTACTTCTTTTGAATGGTAGGCATGTCTCATAAGAAGTCTGAAATGAAGTTTACTGTACAGGTAAATGTGGTTTTCCTCCTTAAAAATATATATATATATATATATATTATAATAATAAGTCTGCATTTCGAATTACCATGAAGAATTTCTCTATCTAAACTTGACTCTTAAATGATATCAAACGGAAAAAAATCTTCATTTATTGCTGAAATAAATCTGAAAGAACATAAATAATTAATAGGTAATTTAATGTTTTTTTCTTATTACCTTGTGGTATTGTGGATAGACCAAAATTTGAAAAATATAAATGGGCCCATAACTTAATACATGGGTAGGTATACATATAGTACCTAAAAGTTTTTTGATTTGTTTTATTTTTCTTACCACCTTCTACTCCACTGCTGTTGGTTTAAACAACATTCTGTAGTATTCTTAAGAGTCGATACATATGTTAAGTTAGGTTTTTTTATCTCTTTCCCAAATGACACTGTACAGACACATTATGTGCACAGCATCCAATTCCTCAGCACCCACGTTACATACAAACAATACCATTTTATATACAGAGTGTGCTCTTAGGATTTTTCAATCAAGATGTTGTAGATCTTGCAGTTTGTATGTCGAGGGTAAATCTGCACCCTCGGGTATTATTAAATATGTCGCATGTGTCAAAGTCAAGTTGTCTCAGTTAAAATTATGCGCATCAAAGTTGCATCTAAAAATTTCTAAGTTTTTTTGCGCATGTTCAGATTAATTGTAGCAAAGTAGACTCGTCAATTAATATAAGAAGCTTCTATTTTGATAGGAGATCAACATACTTGAAAATAAGTGATGGTACAATCAATTAAAGATACTAAAAATGGCTGGAAACGAAAGACATATTCTCAACTCACCATATCGATATCAATAATTTATTCTCCAAAACAATAAAATTCTGTAGATTGTAACGTAAGCGGTTGTCACCCAGTTTCCCAAACCTATTTTCCCAAATGACAATTTGGGCCTTTACTAACTATTATCCTTGGTGTGATTTATTTTCTGTATCGGGATAGAAAAATGAATGTCAGTGGGCACTATGAATCAAGGACCACTAATCGTATCGGAATATTATGGAGGGTTTTTTTTTTGTTTTCATTTAGACAGCTGTTGAGGTTATTATTATAAGCTTTTATTCTACCCACTACTGCCCAATGAGATTTTAAAATATATCAATACTAGAGCCAACTTTTGGCAACAAAATAATATTTATTTCGCATGAAGCTATAAAGTCAAAAAAACATAAATAAAAGTTTACCGTTCAAAAACGCGTTTTCGACGTAAACTTATTATTGTTTATTTATGTGTATCATTATTCCATCGCATTGGCGGCAACTTAGAGGATGTTCATGGGCCCAAGCATCCCTTGAGATTTTTTAAGGGGTGCTCAGCATCTTTTGAGAGAATCACTGAGAAAAAAAAAACATTCCCCATATGGGAGAATTGGCAACACTGCAAAAGTACAAACATGAAGCAAGGGAAAAAGGACGTCATTCGCATGAGAGAATTGAGAGCATGAACTCAATTTCATCAATAACAAGTAGACAAGTATTTTGTTTGGCAGTTTTGGTTCACCTTTATATTTACCTATACCTGCAGTTGTGACTCATGTCTCGTGTATACTGTATTGTATGTGATTATTTACCCCTCTGTTTTTTTTGTTTTTTTTTTTTGATAAATTGATTCTTTTTGAATTCTTTATGCTACGTTACTTAACAAAATTGAATGGTGAGAAGAATGAAGACACCGAGAATGCTACCGCAAAAAGCAATATGGAGAAAAATGGAACTGATTGTACATTATGTAAAATAAAAATTTTTTTTCAACACCAAAATGTATCAATGATGTGGTCCAATTTTTCAAAAAAGACGAAAATTTATCCTCATTTTATATAGTTTTGGGAATTACAATTTTGTTTAAAATTTTCCTAACAATTCCAGTCTCTACAAGTACATGCGGAAGATCTTTCTTGGCAATGAGAAGACCTAAAACTTATCTCAGATCTACTTTGACTGCCAAGCATTTAAATCAAGTTGCTGTTCTTCATGTTCACAAGAATTTTACATGAGACATCGATTTGGATAAGTTAATGAATGAGTGGATTTTGAGAAATTCAAATCGCCCGAACTTTTTACTTACCAAATAATTAATACTGTTACTATTTTCTATTATTTTTGACTTTTGTTTTTAGACAATGAACTTTTTTTTTGGTCAATAATACTATTACTGTTTTCTATTATTTTAGTTTTCAAATAATAAACTTTTTTTTTGTCACTGATCATGGGCACAAGTACAGCATCCCTCGAGAAAATTGTAAGTTGCCGCCTATGCTCCATTGTTACTTGTCTGTTACGAGTATTGTAAGATACAGAAGACCAGATGTTGTCGCTTTTAATTTTTTTCAGCTTGATTAACAAATTTATACTTACTTTATTTCTATCTGAATCAAAGTCTAGCAAACAGTGACATCTTTGGAAATAAAAATTATAACATAATACTCTTCAGAGATTAGTTGCAATTTTTTATACGCTTTTATTGCAGTAGTGCGATAGAATATTTGACGTAATTCTTGTACTCACAACTGGGGGCGCTAAAATTGGGTTTAGTTATTATAGCTCGTTACTTACCCAGGCGTTTGCTTTTTCAACATAAGTTTCTACAAATCTTAACAACAGTTGCAACAGCGCTATGGTAGCAATATTGCTTTCTACCTCAGGGGTGCTGGGATCAAACTTCTACAGTGGTTTTTTTTTTTTTTTTTTCACGTTTATTTTGGTATATTAGACATGGGATCATATGGTGGGGAGAGTTTTACAAGTTTAATAAAAGCGTATTTTTTTATGAATTCATTTTTAAAGTAACTTATTATTATTGTATTTTACAACAACTTGATACAAAAATCAATAATTATATTCAATCTTCATTTTATAACCGTTTGGTGCACTGATACCGAACATTGATAACATAATATGCATACTTACCTTTTTTAATGCTCAAAATTCAAAATTGAACAATTTTGGTATTGAACAATTTTTACAATTAAATTAATTTTGTCGGAGGTATACAAAAAAAAATTAATTTTTGAGAGGCTTATTTTCCACGTTTTTTAGCTTGGCAATAAGTAGGCTGGGGATGATATTTTAGTAGATTATTTTGGAGATTCAACCGCAACCATTCATAAAACGAAAATGTCAATTTTGACAAACAAAAAAATCTCAAGTTTCCTTGACAACAATCCAATTCGGACTTATATTCAGTATACATCGCTATGAAAATTCATCATTTACTTTCGAAGAAAAACCGTACTCCTCTTGAATTTCCTTGAGAAAAATTCGATATCTTCATACAATGAAAAAATACGTTAAAAACAAATTTTTAAAAGACTAATAGGCTTTTATTTTTTTTTTTATTTTGACTTTAGCTTCATGTGAAATAAATATTATTTGGTTGTAGAAGGTTGGCTGCAGTATTATTATTTTTAAAATCGCAATAGTGAGTAGAATAAAAGCTTATAAAAAGGTCTAACGTCACAACATTATTTTTATTTTCCAAATCGCAATGTTATCGCCATATAGAGAATCGAATTTCCTTAGAAATCGACACCCATGAAAAAATAAAAATGGACTTGTCTTTTCTGCATTAAGTTGTCGAATTTCCAACAATATTTTTTTAAATGCGTATAATATGTATGATATTAATGCTTTTTGCTCTTTTATTTGAAGTATTTTTAATTACTCTCTCTCCTTTTTTTTTTTTTATTTCATCACCAGGAAAATATTATTGGAGGTACGAACCGAAGTGTGAGCATCCAGTGAAGAAAATGTATCCAAAACCTATATGTGAGGTGTGGGAGGGAATTCCTGATGATCTGGATGAAGCCTTGTTGCATACGAATGGATACACTTATTTCTTGAAGGGTTACAAGTACTGGAGATTTAATGACGAAAAATTAAAGGTACGTGGTGAATTATTTTCGTAATTTTCAAATTCTAACGATATCCATGTTTTCCGTCTCGGTTGGGGTAGATTTTTAATTTATGCGATGAATTTTATGCAGGTTGATGTCGTTCCTGGAGAAGAACTCTACCCGTATTTGACCGCACCTTTCTGGTTCGGATGCAAACCTGAGCCCTAAACCGTTTTCTTCCAGCGAGGTAAAATAGTTAATTCAGTAATCCGACTGGACGGTTATTCAAAATCATTGCGAATGAGCAATATTTTATTTTAACGCAATAAATGCAGTTATAATTATTTTTTCAATGGGCGAATATAATGGGTGATTCACATTTCGACGCATCATTTGTTATTTTTCTATGCTGTGTCGAAATGCGAATCACCATGTAAATGACCTGGAAAGATATATCAATTTTTTTTTGAACAATAAATAATGCTGTGTTTGACATGGAAATAAATTTACGTTAAAAACGAGTTTTTAAAAGATAAGCTTTTATTTATTTTTTTTGTTTGGCTTTAATTTCATGCGAAATAAATATTATTTCATTGCGGAAGGTTGGCTGCAGTATTGGTAAATTTTAAAATCGCAGCAGTGAGCAGAATAAAAGCTTATAATAAAAAAGAGCAAGATTGAAAACTTTTAGGATCAGGGGTATTATACTTAATAAGTTTTAAAAACTTGTAATTTTCGAAGCTTTCTTGAATTCGATATAAAACAGGTCCTAAATCCAAGTTTTTTTTTTTGTGTAAGTTGGATGAAAATTTATTTGGGTGCCTCGAGCAGGGGAGAAAACACAGTACCCAGCGATTGAAAAAATATTTTTCATTATTGTTATCATTATTATTACCTAGGTCAGGAAAATTTTCTCATTTTCGTGGAAAAATAGTACAGGCAAATTAGGATTCAAAAAGGAATTTATTTTTTGAAAAAAGTTATTAATTTACCATCATGCTTTTTTGTGTCATTTTAATTCCAGTAGTTTTAATGAAGTAATTTAATAAAAATTATTTTTCTCTTTTACAGAATTTTTATTTGTTTTTTGTTTTTTGAAGTTGGTTAGTTTTTTCAATGAAAAAATTTTTTTCAATGAGTTTTCATCTCTGGCTTGATGGGCAATATTACTTTAAAACTAAAAGTTTTTTATTTAAAGATAACACAGAAACTACCCCATTGATTCTAGAAAAAATTCAATAGGACCACCATGGGATCATCCTCTATCATTTAAAAAAAAGTTCATCAAAATCGATGGGCAAGTTAGGAAGTTATGTTGGAACAAGCATAAGATAAAAAAAAACATATACTGATCGAATAATTGATAACATCCTCCTTTTTTTTGGTGTCAGTTAAAAAAGTGAAAAAAATCACGCTAAATAACTAATAGCTCAAGAAAAAACTGACCAATAGAAACCAAAACTCGTAGGTTTGGTCCTTGTATTACCCGTAATGTTCGTATACCAAATTTCGTACCCTGCCCTTGGATCATTCTAAAAACACTGAATTAATAAGTCGATTTTCGTAGAAAACCTACTTAATAACCACCAAAATACAATCGTCACTTGTAAATTTATGTTTCCATGCAGCTTCTTCATCATCAGCTTCAAAAAATCTTGAAAACAAACAGTTTTTTTTTTGTTTATATTCAGCATTTTTACACGCAACTTCTAAAAAAAACTATGAGAAAACATCGCAATCGCTATTAGTATTCAGTAGCGAATCCAGAGAGACAATGGGGAAAATTTGAGCAAATTTCCCCCAAACGCCAAAAAAAATTAAATGAAAGAAAACAAAACTTTAATGTAAAAAATGAAAACACAGCTACATATGATCCAAATAAAAACCGTCAAAAAAATACTGAACTCCACAAAATTTTTTCTCATCCCCCCAAAAAACATGATGTTCTGAAACCGCCACTGATTAGTACAGGTTTCTTATCATATAGAGGTTAGAAACAGTCAGAATCTACTAGTAGGTATTGAAAGAAGGTAGTTTTGATAATTGTACTATACCGACTCTGTATTATGGGACATCAAATACTGAAATATGGTAATTTAACAATTGTGTACTTTTTAGAGTAGTGAAATAGGATAATAGGATGAACCAAGACTGTTTTGTAGAAATGTAGACTGTGGGGACAATACTCGTATGAGGTACAGGGGCTTGTACCCCTGACAACAGTTACCACCAAAAGGCTGGCTTATTTTCATCTACATGATATTAAACAATTACATGCACGGATGTTTGCATGTTTTTACCTGTACATTCATACAGATAAGATACATTATACGGACCATGACAAATTACCTGATAAAGATCTCAGTGATTTCACAGCCCAGTACCAAACGTGCTTCTTATCACCTTACAAAATAAGAAACAAAGTAACGTTATGACATAATACCATACGTGTATTTGTGTGCGCATGCCAAATACTCTATATAAACTCAAGGAACTGGCTATAAGATCACCAGTGTTTGCCTAGGATTTGGCTCTCCCATACATTTGTGTATGATGTGGTAGAACACATAAAATTGTTGATTACCTTTTATGTGTGAATACTTCTCAGTACAAGGTATTCCACATAGATAACCAGAATTCTAATTATTTTGGTTCAACCATTATGGTGATTACGATGAAAGATACAGTTATTTGCTAATTACAGTTTCTCGTTGAATATAATTCGCCTTATTTTTTTAATCATACAGACATATGTCAAAGGAAATACAACCAATATCACGATACAAATGAAGAAAGAAATTTGTATGATAACACAACTGTTGATGCTTTAATTAACCTCAAGGACGGCACAACTTTCATATATTCAGAAGTATAACCTTTATTATCTGTTTTATAGCCAGAAGCTGTAAATATCAGAAAAAAAATTTAAATGGATTATTAAATAAGTTTTCTACTTCCAGAATCATATTACAGGAAAACAGTGAATGACGAAATCGAACCGGGCTATCCGAAATTGATCAAACCAGGGGCTATATTTGAGGACTACCTTTTACAAAAATTTCATCCCTATTCCTTCTGTAGTTTTCAAAACCTTCAACACAAAATTTTTTCCAGAAACTTTTTCTTCTTCACTTTTGTTAGAAACTACTGAACGAATAGACGCTAAACTTCCACGAGACTTGCACATACATGAGAAAGATGTATTTTGAAAATTTCAGCCTGATCCTTTATGTACTCAGTTTCCTCAAAATTTCGGTAAAATCACTTATCCAATTATTTTTTTATTCTCTAGTTTTCTCGAAAACTACGGAACCAATAGGCAACAAACTCCCATTAGATTTGATCCTACATAAGAATTGATACAGCTGTTTAAATGAATCGACACAAAAGCCTTTACTTCTCGATTAAAAAAAGCCCAACGATATAACATTATCATATATTAGGCCTATATTGGCAAAAAAAAGCAATGAACGCGGAAAACATTCGCAGTTAAAAATTGAAATCTCGAAATAAGGAACGTTTTTTCACACTCACGGCGCTATAATATCAACCTTGTTCAATAAATAAAATGGCGACATTGATTCTGCTTTTAATGAAACCAAGTAGGCAAAGGGGGTTTCGTGCGTGGTACGGGAGGTGATCGCGGAAACCGTAAATGAGATGGTGCAATTTTCTCGTGCAACATCCAAATTTTAGAGCTGTCCGAGTTTCTTTGCTTTTGAAGTGTCTCATATTCAGAATACTGCAAACTGCGTTCATACTCAGTCCATGAATAGTGCGCAGAACCGGTGTTCTGTAACAATTAATAAATGAAAGAAGATCCATTAGGATATTAATAAACGTACAACTACGTTTTTTCGTACAAAACTAAAGTAAATTAGGTACCTACGTGAAAATTACGACAAAAAAACTGTTGCAAAAATTAGATAAAAACTCTTCCGAAAATGAAAATTTTATTATTAAAAAATTTCACGTCGCATTTGCGAACCATTGAGATGAAGAACATTAAAATAATTTGAAACATACTGTGGGTGCGTACGTGCGTATTATTTTCATTATTTTTTTTTTGGAGGGGGGTTGAGACTATAAAATATTAGACAATTAAAATACTGAACCCACACAAAACATTAAGTCATGGATAGGTGTTCTTGAAATTCATAGTATTATGTTAATTTACAAGCCCTGGATTTTTGCTGGCATACAGGTAACACTGTAAAGTAATTGGAGTGGAGATTTTATGAATTGTGAAGAAAATTTAGGTAATGGTAATAAGTGATAAAGAAATAGACGATAGAGAAATCCCAGTTTTTCCTAATAATATTACCTACGATAGAGAGTTATACAAAGTAAAGCCCGTTCAAGATCTACAAGAAGTAATGTTGATAAACAAAAATGAAATTACCGTGTGAAACACCAAAATCGTGAACATGGATTAGAGTAGTATGGTAAGAAAAAGTTGGTAGGTCCAGTGTGGAATTACAATATTAAGAATAAAAGAAAAGCAAATGGGAAAACCCTGCAATTGCCAACTCAGTAAATTGAACGTTGCAATGTCCCTTCCTAAATGAAGACATTAGAAAAAAATGTTTGAAAACTTTTGGACATTGACCTGGTCTGAAAAAGAAATATTTCTTTGCACTTTACAGGTTCTTAAATCAACAGCAAGAAAAAGGGGTCTGAAGACATTTTCAGAAGAAAAAATACGATTGAATTTTATTTGAAATGTGATTCCAAAAAATATCGTGTTTGTAAAATTATATTTAAGAATACATTAGATGTTGGAGAAATAGTACTTAAAAAATGGATAAATGCTAAATCAGAGACTAAACCAAACGAAGTAACTCAACAAAGTCGTAAAACAGAAGAAGTAGATTATGTAAATGAATTCTTTGATAGTTTACCATAATTTCTCAGTCATTACTGCCGTTCAACTTCATCAAAATTGTACCTCGAACCAATCTTCAGGATAGCAAAGTCTCAACTTTACGAAGAGTACAAAAATGCATTTTGCACACAGAATGAAACAAGACCGCTGAATATTGCAATTTTTTCTCGAATATTTGACAAGAATTTAGCATTAAACAGTCCAAAAAAAAGATCGATGAGATATCTGCGTAGCTTTTGAGATGGGAAATTTGACTGCAGATTTATATAATGAACAACAAAGAGCCAAGAATGAAGCTAGATCAGAAAAAGAGTAATTAAATTTTTGAAAAAAATGAAACCGACTACGAGTAGGTACGTAAAACGTAATAGAACTAAAATGTTGAAAACAAGTTTTCCAGGTTTTTATAATAGTAATTTTTTTATAAAGTGGAATTACAACTAATACAGTTGCTGGCAGAAATGCCTTCTAAGTCACATGTTATGAATATATAATGCAAGATTTTTGAATGAAGCAATGTAGATCCCTTCATATTAAATATTTCATTGATACAATTTTTGATAAATTTAACATGGATTTGACAACCTTGAAATATACAGCATTATTACATCTATTCAAAACATTAAGCGGTTTTATTTGTTAATAATGTTTAAATTCCTTAGATGTGCTGTCAAAAAATCTCCATTTTCCATTTGATTTCAATCAGTTTCTTATTAGTCTCAATGATAGGTAATTATGAAATCAACATTCATTTGAATATCATATACTACACAATTTAATTAGTGAGAATCAAACAGTATTGATTTTCATATTAATATCAAAACATATTTCTACCAGCGACTGCGTTAGTTATAATTCCACTTTGTAAAAAAATTACTATTATAAAACTTGAAAAACTTGTTTTCAACATTTTAGTTTTATTATGTTTTATGTCCCTATATGCAGTCGGTTTTGTTTATTTTCAAAAATTTAATTATTTGAATAATTTTTTATGAAGTGCAAAATGAAAGTCTCCAGCAGTTTTTCACAATAAGAGGAATTTACTCTGGAAGTGACAGATAATTGTTAATATTGTAATATTTGGACAAAACTGAATTTGATTTTCATCCTATTATTTTTTTCTCAATTACGAGAATTAAAATTTATATATAGGTCAATAGCCAAATTCCAATCAGATTCAAGGAAAAGAAATTCAAAGTTTAAAAAGGATTTCAAATACGGTTAGATTTACAATATTGGACCATATTATTAGTAATGGTAAAATGATTTAACAAAAAGGCATATCAAAAAAGTAAGCCATTTCAACATTAACCTCTTTTTGGAGCCTGTTGGGGGATGAAGAATGAGTCAAATGCAAAAATGAACACAAATTCGGACTCAGAACCTCAAAAAATATATTTGGTGATGCATTACACAATAAAATGTGGAAACTCAAAATTGACCCCTTTTTGGGGCTCACTGGAGGTCGAGAATCAGTCAAAGGGAGAAATGAACACTAAATTCGGACTCAGCACCTCAAAAAACATATTTGATGATGTATCAAACAGTAAAATGTTGAAACTCTATTTGTGGTAGGACAAAGATGACAGACATTATTTGAAAAACTGGTAATTTCTATAAAAATGTTATATTTTAATATACTTACCAAAAGTTAACTGCCTTTTTGAATAATTTATATTAATATATTCCTAATTTTAAGTATAATTTAATTATATATATTTTTTTTTTTGAAAAACCAACATCTTTTTATAGAGCAGTTTTGCTATTCAACATTTTCTTTAAATTTGAACTTTGAAATCATGTTGGTTTAAATGGAAACATACAATATACATCAATTATAAAAATTAATGTTTAAAAGAATGTTAGATCAAATAGCGTATTCAATGGGAAGATTGGATGATATACAACCACAGCTACAACTTTTTTGCCATGCCTACTGAAAATTGGAGCCTAGGGGAAATCCCTTTTCCTTCTCATCAAGTCTGCATATTACCTAGCTCTATGTTCCATTACCTATAATGTAATATTATAAAAGTTAGACTCCTAGAGGTTAAGAGGAGAGAATAATATCAACAAAAAAAAGCTGAAAATAACTGACAACCATATCTTCATTTCACATTGATACAATCCTGAATACCAAATAAGATTGATAAAAATGTATTGAATCAAACAATCAGTGTTACCAGTTACCACAAAACATTTTTACATTGAACGGTCACAAAAGGGGAAAATTAAGAAAAACAGGTATGTTGGAACCTGGAGGGCAGGATATATCTAATTTTTGATTTTTTTAATAGAAGGGGTAAGAGCCATTTCTAGGGGGTAACTCCTGACTCCCTGGTAACATGCCTACTGTCACTATGACTTTTATTAGGAATAGAACATCCAACTGCTTTTAGTAAATTTAGGAACTTAACAAAAATATATAATTTTGATAGCAGATAGTTTTGGTACAGGGGTAGAGCTAATAAAAACTATCTGATTATTACGTTACTAGTTTAAAAAAAAATCAAAAAACTGTAAAAAAAAATTAGCAACATAGAAGTTTTGTGGATCCATGATGCCCAAATTTCTTTGTATTGCTTAAAGTAACTTGTTCTGCATTTTCTGAATTGCTTTTTTTCAGCAGTGTTTTATTCATAGTACAATTGGTTGCGATATCTAAGGGCACACTATTTTCAACTTAATAAGACCATTCTGAATTTTGACCTCCTCATAAACAGTTTATATTATGTAGGGGTTGACAGGGTGGAATTAAAATGTTATGGGTGGTATATTCTTGAAGCAGAATCAAAGCACAAATGATTGGTATCAACTGGGAGAGAAAATTTAATCTTGGGGGCTACCGAAGGTGTGGTCTGTTTAGGTGACTCAGGGAAGCTCAACTGCTTTTTTCAGGTTGCTTGTAACTTTCTCGGCACAGTTTTTGTTCTCTGTTTTGCCCTGGCAATATTCTTCTTATTTTCCCTTAATATTTTCTGGTTATTCATTTTTGCATGTTTATTCTCACAAACTTTTTTTTTACAATCTTAAATTTTCCATATTTGGGCTAGCAGTAACTACTGTAGATTTTTTCCCTTTAGGGTGTCATTTACTCTGTGTCTGAAAATGACAATAAAATTAAGTATGAGAAAATTATGCCTATGGCTATAAAATTTGATTAGTAAAAATCTTGACCTTTTTATTTTGGTAGTGGAAGGATATCACTCAGAGAAATTATTTTTTCACCCACAGAGAAACTATACATAACAAGTTCATTTTCTTATTCCTCGGAGAAAACACTTCCAAAGCATCCTAATTTTCCAACAGTATTATCTGCAGAAATTATAAATAGGCATATTTATTAACATTTAGAACTATAAATTTTCACTCTTTATAATAAATTTCCAAATTTGTTATCTCTTTTCAACGCTTTTCTCAGAGTAGCATCATTCACTTTTTTTTTTCTGGCTAAAGAGCAAATAGACATTCTACTAGCTCTTTCAATTTTCTGTTTCTGCAAAGCTCGAGGGCTAGTAGGATGTCTTTCTGTTGCACATATATAATTTAAAAAAAGAAAAGAGAAACAATCATAATTCAATTATATAATCACATTTTAATGAATAACTCAGTCAGACTTTTGTCCCACTTTGATCTGCGTACATTTGCCCCAAAATGAAATTTTGTTTATTAAAAATTATTTACGAAAACTGAAAATAATAACAGGGAAATTGTTGTTTAAGTCTGATACTTACCTCATTATGAAATATTATTCTTACCCACAGGCTTCAGCATCTACCAATTGTTAAACATAAACTCTCACAAATGTTGTTAGAAAAGTTACACCAAACATATGAAAAATTTATATTTTCTAAGGGTAGTAAAATAATAAGTTTTTATACGATGAAGATTGTAGGAGAAGTGCGCAAAGTAAGTCCGAATTTTTGACTGAGAGTAGTATGAGGAAAAGTTGGCAACTCCAGTTATTATTCAATCGTGAATAGAATTTCAAAATTTTTATCAGCAAACAACAATTTTTTGAGTAATGATTATATAAACCTCCTAAAATGAAGAAAAAAATTAATTTATTTTATGAAAATCAGTTTTTTCATTCCCCTGTAAAATCAGGTAGAATGGAGTTACGCACTTTGCTACTTAGACCCAACGATTTGTACCATAGAAATAACAAAATTTATGACATTTCGAAACTGCAAATTCAAAAAGGAAAAAATAAAATTTACATACACCATCTAATTGCACGTTGGAAGAATACGTACTTACCACCAACTCTATCAAGAATTTAGAAATTAAATTATAGTTCTTCTTTTTCGGGTCACAAAAATTTTCGAATAGTTACCAATAATATTAAGTATTACATTCCTTATATAGGTACATTGTGATAATTGTGATTTTTTTTACTTACCACGAATATAATGTATAATGTAAGAAACACAAAAGAGAATTTGAAACTCATCTTTGAACGGACGTCGGCCGCAGATAAAAGGACGAAAAGTAATAATGAAAGGCGGACGCAAGTTTTGAGTTTGATAATTTTAAATCCAGCGATAAACTTATTTACTTATAGG
This sequence comes from Ericerus pela, assembly GCA_011428145.1. Taxonomy (NCBI): domain Eukaryota; kingdom Metazoa; phylum Arthropoda; class Insecta; order Hemiptera; family Coccidae; genus Ericerus; species Ericerus pela. Next base: position 206,468 of record WOFM01001849.1, read on the forward strand.
TACCTACCAACTTTCATTTACCTACTAAGCTAACTTCGAATAAATTTAATTTTATTGAGCGGAAAAATTTTGTTAAATGAAAATTATGAAAGCTACGAAAATATTTGATTTATCTTTCTTTTTGTATGTACTTACGAAAGGTATGATAGCTTGAAAATCATTCAGAGGAACCAACCAGTCCAAAGTCGCAAATAATTTTATGAAAAAAGAAAAAGATCACAGAACTTATTTTATCATCAAATTAGACTGTTTTTTATGATAAATCAAAGTTTTTTTTGGTCATGTGTTCGTCTCACAATGTGGCTGACTTTTCACTATCTAGAAATTCTCTAAATTTATGCAAATAATAACTGACGATTGACTTTTAAACAATAACCGCTATGTAATTTAGTGGTTTGAAATTTCGTTGAACTAATTAAATTAGACGAAAAGTAGCTAGAAAAAATGAACCGTTTTCTATAATTTAACTGATGAAGTAGATTAATAAAATAGAATTATAGAACCGAAAGTAAAGCAAAAGGGAGCCGAATTCGTAAAAATACATTAGGTAAATTTTTCAACAATGTTCTGCCTAAAATGGTTGTCGAAGATGTCGCAATCTGCAGAAAAATGTCTAATGAAAGTGAAATTCATTTAAAAAAAATTTTCAATTGCTATTTTATCGGCTGCCAAAAAAAAAAAAAAATATTGAAAACCTCTGCCATTTGAAAACGAATTCAGATAATATTTTATGGATTTATTTTTGAAACTGAAAGCATAATTATGTATTAAACGCATAATTTTCAATCCATACCTACGAGAGAAGAAATAAATTTTAGAAATATTTTGCAATTTAATTTAAGACAAAATATTTCTTCTCACGTAAGTATCTATCTATTACAGAAAAAATGTCGGCTATACATTTAAGATCTACATAAATTCTCTGAAGATTGCAGAGGAAACGATAAATTGCAAATAAAATATACTAAATGTGCTGAATTTGTGCCAATTTGTGTCAAAAATTTTAAAATTTGTGCTCACTTCCCAATTCAGAGAGGAAGCATGAAAGATTTCCCCTCAGCCCCCATTTTTGAATTTACATACAAAACTTTGCTCACTACTCTTTCTTAATTTGTCCTTATTTGTGCCAACAAGTTTATAATTCCTGCACACTCACTTCTTTAGTTATTTGCAAAACAAATTTGGGGGGCTAAGGAAATGCAGCCCCACCCATTTTGAATTTTGACTCAAAATTTTTCGAACTGATTGTGCTCAATTTGTGCTAATTTGTACCAACCATTTTAGAATTTGTGCTCAATTATTAAATGAAATAAGAGGTGAGGAAGACCCGTTATTTTAAATGGGGGGCTGAGGGGAGACATAAAACCACAAATGTTTTTAAAAGGGAATGAGTATAAAATTATTAATTTGCAGTACAAATCAGCGCAAATTAAGCACAATTAGCATGCAAAATTTCAACTCAAAATTTCAAATGGGGAGGGTTGACGCATAAATTTCTGTGGCCCAGATCTTCACCAGTGATTGAGCACAAATTCTAAAATTAACGGCACAAATTAGCACAAATTGAGCATAATTCGTATACAAAATTTTGAGTTGAAATTCAAAATGGGGGGAGCTGACATTTCTCTAGCCCCCCCCCCTAACTCTTGTTCATATCTGAAAAAGGAGATGAGCACTAACTTTAAAATTGATGACACAAATTAGCACAAATTGAGCACAATTAGACAACAAATTTTCAATTCAAAATTTGTAATGGGGGTTGGAGAAATGGACCTAGATATCTGAATCGATTTGCTGACGAAAGTATGAAGAGGAACCTTTGAAAAAACCAAACAGCCCTCTAAAATCGTCATAAAACTGAATTCACGATGTTTTTTAGGCCTATAGCAAAATTTCGAAGCGTTAAATTTCATTACAATTGACTTGGTAGATCCTGAAAGTAGATTTTTACATTCTTCAAAAAAAAAGGGGCAAAATTCAAGAGCTGTAACATAAAGAAAAAATTGTTATTTCAATTTTTCGACAATAGGTACTTCAACGAATGTTATTAAAAATCTTTTTGCTCCTAGAAAATAAGTTCAATGAATAGAACTTACAGTAAGAAAAATAAAAAACTTGAAATTTTCGTTCAGATTACGTCTTACATTTCATGAGTGGATAGGTAAGTATGTCTTCAAGAACTGAAGAGTGTTCGAAAAAGTTTTTACCAGACTTTCGTTAACGATTCAAAAATGATGAAAGATAAGGCGAAAAAAAAGCTGAACTGAAGAAAGGAAAGTTCAAAGAGTCTAACGAAATACTGTTCAAGGTCTCTCGACCCATTATTGAGCAATTCTCACATCCGACATTTTGTTACGAAATTGGCGCTATCACCATTTTAGTAAAATTAGTATAAAACTTTGAACCGAGGTGTGATATTCAACGACGTGTCATAGTTTCGTCTATGCGAGTTCTGTTGGGAGTCGACACCACTTTGGGGCGCTAGTGTTGTTTGTTGATAAGTGGCTTAAAACGGAACTGGCGATTTTTGAGAATGGTATTTTTCCACAGGAACCATTTTACACGTCAATGTAAATGATATTTTACAATAAATAATGGAAAATAAAATCAATACTAAACATCATTAACTAAAAATCAACCAAAAAAAAAAAAAGGGGTCGGGTTTAATGTATTTGTGTCCATTATTCCGTTTTCAAAGCTTAGGAAAAATCCGTCAGATGTCAGCCACTTTATGTGTCGATTCCCCACCAATATCTGTGCTAATCTTTGCAAAAAAAGTTGAATAACTGGGTAAAAAATAAATCGTCATTTAATTCGTAATTTTGCGAAAACTTCGGAAATGTCTCAATATCTTTGTTTAAATTGTGTAAAAATCTATCACGTATACAAAAAAAAAAAACAAACAAAATGAAAATCGAATAAGCCATATATATTCGAGTTCGAATGTAAGATAGCATGACTGGGTGCCATCTTCTAATTTTCATCTAACGTTGCTTTTATGTACACATGTATGGATATTTATATAATTATAAGCCTTAAAGCGCCGATTCGTGGGGTTGTACGTTTATTATAATGATATGCAGGTATCACCAAAAATTTCTGATCACTTGTTTCGAGAAAACTGCAAAAGGGATAAGAGTTGAAAATAGGTGGGCGCACTTTTGTTTTTCTTCATAAGAAACGGGGGCGAAGCCAGGATTTCTTCAATGAGAGAAAAAAAATTTGATTACTTTTTTTCATCACTTTTGAAAATTTTAAAAATTTGGCATCTATGGAATCCGCTTTGGCATAATTATTTCCAAATTTGGAAGTGACAAGCAAAAAATAAAATAAATAAATAAATAAGGTCATAGGAGTAAATTGTCTCCTTTATCCCCTTGATAATAGGTAATAATATTAAAAGTTTTTAAATAGGTAAGCTTCATTTCATTTCATACTGTGTAATAATAAAATAATTTTCGGTATGCATGCACGACATCGAAAGGATAAAAAAGAAAAAAGAGAAAAAAGAAACCAATAACTACGCCTGAGGAAAACTTGAGGGGCCCAAAAATCTGAGGACAGCCGAAGGAGTGGAAATCATATGAAAAAAATTGTGGGAGCAAAAAGTATTTTCGATCTTTTTCACGTACCTACAACTTTAGAGGTTTTCGTACGGTAGTGGGACCAACATTTTCATAAAAAGTAGTCATTATATAGGATCAGGTCTGATAAGTTTGTTGCCTATTGGTTCAGAAGAAGAAAACTGGAGAACAAAAAATTCCTGGAAAAATTGTTATTAATCTAAAATTGTGAGGAAACTACAACATTGATCGGGCTGAAATTGTCACAATAAATTGTTCTTATGTATGCACAGGTCTTGTAGAAGTTTGATGTCCATTCGTTCTGCAGTTTTTAAGAAACCTGGAAAACAAAAATTACTGAAAAAAATTTGGTGTTCACGGTTCTAAAAAAACTACGAAAAAGATAGAGCCAAAGTTTTCATAAAAGTGAGTCCCTAAATAGGACTAGGTCTGATAGGGAGTTTAATGACGATTTATTGGATCTCTCTGATATCAGATACAATTTTTTAAATAGTAGTTTTCTAAAAATTTGCCGTTAAAAGATATTCATACCTCCCGCAATACTTTCCACGGACTCTTTCTTTTTTCTTATTTTTTTTTTCATCATCTCCTACATAGACCCCCCCCCCTATAAAAATTTAAATCTTCTCCTTTTTATACGTTTTCTCATCGTTTTTCACTCCTCTTACATATTTTTTATGTAACTTCATTAGCTTTCACTCTTTACTTTTATTTCTCCTTCTAAAAATCCGGTTTTTATCTACCCCTACTCAATTTTTTATACTCTTTCATCATTTTTTACTAACATTTATTCTTAAATGCAGTTTCTTCTGCGCAGTTAATTTTCTACTGTCCATTGAGTAACAACTTTTCTTACCATGTTCAAACTGACGTGTACTTTTTCATTATTAAACACTATTGTATATATTATCATGTATTGAGTTTTCTTCCTTGGGCAATGGGTTGAATTTGATGTTTCTTGTATTTTCAACTGAAAATGTTTAATAAAGTAAGTTAATTCCATGGAAATCAAAAAAACTTATGGTTTATGAACATAAAAAACTTCATTCAGAGATGATATAAATTCAATTCTAAAGATACCTGGTAGGTTATCCAGTCAGGCAGTGGTAATTCTATGGCCACTGTCCTTTTGTAAGTGTGTCTTCTGAAGTCTATGGATTTGTTTAGAATTTGGATCAAAGAATCTTGTAAGGACTGTAGGGAGATTGCCAAAATGGCACCTCCTGGCATATCACAGATTGATTCAGTAGTTTCGGAGAAAACTGGAGAACAAAAAATTCTTAGAGAAGTGGTTTTTCCAGGATTTTGAAGAAACTACAGAAGGTATAGATCTGTAATTTTCACTAAGGGTAGTTCTTATGTAGGACTAGGTCTGATAGATGTTTGGTGTCTATTGATTCAGTAGTTTTGGAGAAAAATTTAAAACAAAAACAAATTGTGTGAGAAAAACAAGTTACTTGCGTTCCTTGGAGTATCTTTTTCATGTTTAGGACTATGGCAATGGGTAGTTGATGACGAACGAGTGTGTACTACACACTTGTCGACCACCTAGTGGGCCAGTGGATTATATCCACGAACTACCTTTTTGCGCTCATGGCTATGTATTTCGTCTATGTAGCTAAACTGTTTACTGAGCTTGGCTTACACACACTAATGCTGTAGAACACACATCCACCTTCATTGGTATTTGTGTGGTGCTGTGTATTCACCAATACGCACACCCACAAGGACACACAGGTTTATTACTATATTCATCACTATATTTATATTAAATTGTTTCCCTTTAGTGTATTAAAGGCGAAACAAAAATATATGTTCATTTATTTTAAACGAAAGCTTATGATCCGCAGATGTGGCAAAACTACTTATTTTTTCACTTTCAGTTTTTCGTTTGAGCTGAATTCAGCTTTGAAAAATAATTTGAAGCAGGGCTAAATCTTGCAGAGTTTTGAATACTAAGGAGCGGAAAAAATAAATGTTTGGCAACCGCGCATTTTGTTCTCACGAATCTATTCGCGACAGATTCATCTTGTTTTACTTATTTTATTTAAAACTGTAACAGTGAAATTTCTAAAGATCAATATGTTTGTTATATATCGATAACTATCGATTGTTTTTTGCAATTTTTTCACATGAGAACCTATATGAGATTCAGGATTGTATGTTGAATTTTAGATGTGAAATTGGCCAAATGGGTTTTCTAACGAAGTATTGCTGCGCTAGTCTTTTTAATTTTAATTTAATTTTTGTTTGTGAAAAGATGCATTTTCTAAAATATTTTAATGAAACTTCCAAACCATTCGTATAAATTTTTATAAATTCATACAGAAAATTGATACCAGTATTGAAAGTTAATCATAATTCAATAAACGTTGTTTCACTCGTACCTACGTTTAATAAGGAAAAATAAAATATATTCTTCACAACTAGATGAAAAAATTCTTGCAAAGGTCTTATTTAAAGCCAATCAAATCAGATTTAAAATTTGACTGATACCAGTAGTAATCTTCATCGTGTCGAATATGACTTAGTGAGGAGAAAAGGAAGACTGAATAATAAAGGGGATCAGGCTGATGATTGAAATCAGAGCGAATGACCGATCCACTCAAGTACCATATCTACCATGATTTGAATTTCCACAGGAACAAAAAAAAAATGTTCAAAAACCTGGCAAGCATACTGAAAGAAGATTTCAATCGATACGCAGAGGTTTCATGCAAAAATTAGTCTCACGTCGAATTTGGCTGGCACTCAAAGTGATTAAGATCCTATTCAATATGTAAATAATGTATACAGCCCAGGTAGCACAACACATGTAGAACTCTCTTAAGGACAAAAATATTTTTTTATTTAAAAATTAATACCTAACAAGAAATTTGCATGTCTCAAAATCACAGTTGTTTCTAAGACATTACACGTAGAATTAAAATGGGAAAAAACAAATTTTCCAGAACTATCAGCATGATTAAGAGTTTTCCTACTTTGCTAATCGTTTGGTGCAATCAGTGCCTTCTTGTAGTCTGTTTTTATCAATAATTATTCATACCTAACCTAAATTTGTGCATTTGGTAATGGCAATTGAATCGCTTCATCAATGCACGGTAAATAATTTCAAAATTGATTACTTATCGAAGAACACTTCGAAAGTTGGCAGTAAAGTACCTATGTTAAAGATAGGCTAATTTGGGGAAGTCCGATAAATTTAGTGTATTATCGACAAATATCGATAAAAGTATAATTATCTCGGTTTTTCCATTGGGAAATACGGTACATATAATAATATTACTCAATTAATTGATAATAAAACGACCCATAGTCGTACTCGACAAGAATCTAAACGTGAAAATCGACACAGTTGCATGTAGGAGTTTCAACAGCTATTCTATCAAAGCCTTACTGTTCTTGTCGTTGTAACAAATACCGTAAATAAAATAACTTAATAATTTTCTATAAAAGGACACAGTAGTCAGCTAGCCACTGAAAAACAAGTTAAAAATAAAATTTCCGAATAAAAGCCAAAACCCAATTACAATCAAATAGCCAACCATGACAATTCCAAGAATAGAATTGATATAGCATAATTAAAGACACAATGCCTAATTAAATTTAGGGGCAGGTCTATAATTATTTAATTTTGTGAGCACTGATTTTTCTTCATGAAAGTTATTACTAACACTGTTTTCTCCGTCAAATAAATTTTTCTTTCTACTAAATCGAGAAAATTAATTTTTTACTGATAATAAGATAAGATTTTCATAATTTTTAAAACTTTTCCCCAGGTTCCATTCAAGAAAATTTTCCTCCAAGATTATCTTACACTGAAATAAATTTTCTAATTGACGAATCATTATCAAAATTTGGGCAGTAATTTTTTTAACTTTCAAGAATGAGTCCCTAAAAAAAAAAGCGCAAGTTCTGCTGTTATACTCGTGAAGGATTGATGTGTAAACATAAAAATATCTGAACCTAATTCTCGTCTTGTAGGTGTGTGGTTGTGAGCATGTGCATTTAGCACACACACAACCACACACCTACACTTCAACTAACACACAAATGAGAGTTACAATATTGTAAGACTTATGAGTTATGTAAATTTGATGATTGTAGTTTTCGTATATATAGCCTATACCACAGACTGAGCTCTAAGATGTTTATACATCAAAAACTTTCAATTTTAAAATAATTGAACCATTTCCCGATGAATTCTCAGTAGGTCTAATTTTGTATTCATTATAAAATTGCGGTGTGTTGAAACCTTGGTTCGTATTTTATTTTTGTAATAAATGATCAATCGTTACTATGAAACTGAGTGAATCAAGACTTGACAATTTAGTAATCTAGTTGTCTAACACAAAAAAAAAAAAAAAAAGAACCAAATTCAAAAGAGCAATGATAAAAATTCGTTAAAAAGGGAAAAAGAAAAAAATTTTTTGAAATTTTCCTAGCAAGATCTTGGGAATAGAATTATTAAAGTCGGGCAGTGATATTTCATCAAGGTCGCAAATTCCTCATAAAATGTTGTACAGAATCAAAATGAAATTCACAAGTTCATGCATTTTCTTACGTAAGAACATTTTGTGGGAGAGTTTTTACTGAAAAATAAGATTCCTCTGTTCCTAACGAAAATGTACAAATTTATCTCACCTCTCTATCTTAATTTGGTAAGTAGACTTAATTTTTTATATTTCTACTATATAGTGATGTTTGAGGGAGCGAGAACCTCCTCTTGACCTCCCTTAGAGAGCATACATGATTTCTCTTACTCGCTTCGCTCGCTCGTTCAATATAAAATAAAGGAATTAAATTATTTGAATTTCCTACTGAGAACGCAGTTTGCAAATTCAATAGTAATTTAAAATTTCAACTCATTTAAAAACCAATTTTTAGAAACATCATCACACAATTTCTCCAGTTGAACCACACATATAAATCATTGAAAAATGATTAGATGGTTATTCCTTTTTTAATAATTCAGAAATAAATTCTATGTTCCAGTTTTTCTCTCCCTCCGTAACCCCCTCAGGGCCTCTGTTGCACTGGATGAAAAGTAAGTTTCAAAAAAAGTTAATTTTATTATTATTTTTAAAAATTAAATTTTCTCGCCATACGTGTTTCCTACCTTCTAATTTAGTTTCTGGTGAAAATGGTGGCTCATTTCTCATCACTGTTATGCGTCGTACACCTAATAGTAAAGAAACTTACCTTGATATGCAGCGTAAAGTTGGTACAAAAAAAAACCGTAAAAGCCAAATTAACTAATCAAGCCATGGAGTGCCTACAGAATGAACAATGAAATCAACGAGATTGTTAGGAGAAAGTTAAAATTTTGCTCCAAATCAACTTAGTTCAAAACGAATGATTTTTCTCATTCTAGGGTAAATAATTTTAATACACTATATTGTTATCAAAATTTCACGTTGTTATTAACATAATAACATTAACAACCACATTAGGCAATCAGAACCATTCAGGTAGATAATTTTTTTCCATCAATTTACCAAGGAAAAAAGTTTTTCACCCAGGTAAAATAATCAGTTAATCTGAATGACTAGAATGTTTTGGTTATTACCCAGGTGTTCATTCTCAACATACTCATAAAGTAGAATGAAAATTGGTTTCTCACTACAGTTCCCAACTTCACTATTTTAGCTTTAATTCAAACATAACTAGAGGAAAAATGACAAAAACGATCGCAAATTTATGACAAATTACATTTTAAGGAATGAGGAATTCAGAAATTAACCCTACGACTTCCTTTTTTTTTTAAATTAATACATCGGTCATCAATTTTTGTGATGTTGCGATTTTCACTTCGCGGCTTGATAAGTAAAGTTTACTTTGACACCGCAGAATATTTTTAAGACTGTGACATCCTTAAGTAGGAAACAATAAAAAAACATAACTATAAAGTTCGTGACCAACATTAAATATATAGGTTAACAATTTCTGGTAAAAAAAATGCAACATGTCCCATTTACCATTTGACATGGCTTATTTGTATACTGACATTAATAAACAATAATCCTCAGCATTTTGAAAAGACTATAAGTATTTTTAATCATACCTACGAATTATCGCTCATTCATCAAGAAATGTGCACGCAGACAGCTATCTCAATTCAAAATGAAAACGGAAATACGATCATCTACTTGCGAAAATGATAGAACCATTCCGACCTTTAAGCCCAAATGAAATTCTCCCCCGTGGCGGCGTTACGTGTCGAGTCCAAGGAGTCATCGTTAATTGTGAAAAATTTCTCGACACAATTTCAATGTGATTTTTTTTCTGTAATTTTTACTGTATTATGAGGCCTACAAAATTTATTCTATCGATTTTTAAATTTTTAATGTTTTATGGATTACATACCTTGCTTTTTCACATGCCTTGTCTTATATTATTGCCGCATCGCTTCTTCTTAGCTCCCAATTTACGTTCAATGCTACCATCTCTTCTCCCTTACATCCACAAAAAACGTTCATCACGCTACTTCACAACACCTTTTTTGCACAAAATACGACATAAAAACAAAGTATATCAAATACGCTACAGTCCTGTATTCTGCTTTCAAATTCATCCACCTTATTAACAGGAATGTACTCGACATTGATAACGGTTAAATGTTCGTTCTGTTTTAAACTCGAACAAAAAATGAAATCTATAAGAAATTTTCATTTTCATTTGGTAATCGGTCCGCCACAGTTCACTTCTACTGTCGAGGACTGAACATGTTAAACGAATTCCATTCTTTATCATAAATAATATGGTCGTTGACTTTAAATCGGCTGTAAATTTTCCCCAATTTTTTTTGCTAATTATAACAAAACACGTTCTTTCAACGTGTGTTAACACTGAGCATTACAGTTAACGAGCGATTGACCTACTCGTACGTTTATAATTTCATTTTTCATCAACCTTCATGCTTTAAAAGAAAATATAAGATACTGGTTAGTTAACGAGACACCATTCGATAGGACAAACGTGCATAAAACATATTTCAATCCAATCGATTAAAACACATTAGGTAGGTATCGCAGTCATTCTGAAGAAGTAGTTAGGCATATAATCGACCGAATTAATATTCTCAAATCAAGTTAAAGGGAAAATCCACAATTCGTTGGCGCAGTTTTTTAATGAGGGAAAATACGTATACTAAATTGCCCGTAATATTAGCCTGCGCAAACACGTAATTACCTATTATAGGCTGCTACTACAAATTAACTTCAGCAACAAAAAACAAAATTTACAAAAAAAAAAAAAAAATCGACTTTCTATGCGCTATTCGCCATTTCCATGTAATTAGAAGGCATCTGTTTGGCCTCTAAAAATTGTTCCAAACATTCGCTAACCCTTTCCGGGTGATTTTGGTGCACAGCATGATCTCCAGCCACGACGACGATATAACAATTTTTTCGAGACCGATTGAAATCGAAGGCCGACTTCAGGTACGTACTGTAACGGGCCATATTCTGGTCGCCCAGCACGAACAACATCGGGCACGCGATGTTCTCCAGAATTTTCATCTGCTGCTCGAAGGTGAGCAGCGGTCGCATCGTGTTCTTCAGACGCTGGTCGGTGACGAAAGCGAAACCCTCATCCAGCTGCACCAACCCACGCTCCATCAGGTCCTTGGCCGCGTTCGCCGACAACGGCCACAGCGTGTTCTTACGCACCTTCTCGAAGGCCTTCTCCAGCGTGTACGTGGGACGCGGACGTCCTTCTATTTTCTTCTCCAGCCGCAGAAGGTCGTTCAGCGTCGACTGCGCGTGCGGCAACGTCTCCTCCAGCAGCACCGGTCTCGGCTCCATCGTGTCGATGACGAGCGCCGCGTGCACGCGCTCCGGGTACATGGCCGTAAAGTAGGTCGCCAACTGGCCGCCAAAACTGTGCCCCACGACGTACAATTTTTCCCATTTCAGGTGGTCGACCACCCTTCGAACGCTGAGAACGTAGTCGCAGAACTGCAGCGGAACGCCCGGCGGAAAATGCGACGAGTGACCGTGCCCGGGCAGATCAATGGCCACAATATGGTAGCTGCGCTTGAATTTGTGTAACAGCTGTTTGAAGGAACCGCAATTGTGACCTATACCGTGCACCATTAACACCTTTTTCGAAGACGGTTTGTTCGCCAACGATCTGCCTGAAAGTTTGCAACAACACACTCCATTAATAAATTAGGTAAAAATGAATTTTTAAAAATTCGCTTTTATACGGCGAGTAAAACTCCGCAAAGTAGCATGTCCTAAACTCCGAAATAAACTTAAGACTAGAAAAGAAAAAACATCAGACACTGGGGATTCGAACACGATAAGCCTCGACTAAAGAGCCACGTTACTACGTAACCATAAAAACGGTTAGAAAAAAAGGAAGTAACTTGTGTTGAAAGAAAAGCACCTTGTTAAGAGATAACTGGTAACAAAAACACTTGATTTCATCGCCGTTAGATATTAGTATAAGAACTACGTCACATTGTGTCACGTTGGTGACTGCAATAAAAGTGTATAAAAAATTACAATAGTTGACTAACAAAATAACTGATGCAAGAAGCATGCAGTTTCAACCTGACAACACCAAAACAGAAACTATAGAATTTCAACTATTAGCTAATAAACTCGAATTCCATACAGTGAAAAGTAAAAAAAAAAATCATAATCTAATTAAAAATGCTTAAATTTGGGAAAGTAAATCGCATCATACACACAATAATTCAAACTGACATGGATACAGAGAACAAACAGATACACTTTCAAATAGAGATGTGTCGTTCAATTCCGAGTTGACTCAATTGAGTTGGTTTCACTACTGAGTCGACTGAACTAACTCACGAATCATATGAGAGTTGCTTCACCAACTCACTTTCAACAGCTCTGTTTGATAGGACTACACCAGCCTACACCAACCTACACCAGGAGGGCGATTACACAAATGTAGGAATGTTATATGACTTTGCCCCAAGTTTTAGTTAATTATTTGTGGAATATCCCTACTGGTGTAGGTTGGTGTAAGTTAGTGTAATCCTATCAAACAGAGCTAACAACTCTTAATGAGTTTACAACTCCTAAGTTATAATTATAATGAATCATTCGCAACAACTCTTGACAACTCTGAACTACTTACTACTCTTAAAGACTCTCGACTCTTGACTCCTAAAGATACTGTGTGGTGATGGTGAACTCACCCACTCTATCGGAAAGTTGTTGTAACATTTGTTTTGAACTGGGAATGATGAGGCAAGTTGTTTGATTTGCACGAGTCAAAATGAGTCAACTGAGTTGACTCACTGAACCAACTCCCAGAAGTGAACAACTCACCATGAGTCAACTAGAGTAGTTGAGTCAAAATTCCCATCTCTACTTCCAAATTTGTTAGAACAGATTTGAAAAAACAATTGATAAAAGTGGATATGTGTATACGCATGCGTGTGTTGCAACACATGAAAGAGTGCTGAAGTTGGTCATCTAATGTACTTCAACAAATTGAGTGAGTAGAATGAAAGTATATAAAAATACAGATCAAATTTTGATGAAAGCAGAAATCAAAGATGCACAAACTATCTGCGAATCACATATGAAATTGACACAATGATATATAATCAACATCAGGTCGCACGTTATTATTTTAACACGAGCACCAATGTGACGATGAAGCACACATTAGCAATTAGAAAAAGAAGTAGGTAAATTAAGTTTACATGAAAATAAATTTTTTAAAGCACCCTTTTACAAGTATAAGACAAACAGTGATATTTCCACTGAGTGGTACCCGTACTCTATATCCATACTCTATATGTTCCATTACTCCCATGATTTTGTTGAAAAATAATGAGTTCACTGAGTATTATTTATACACTCGAGTAAGGCTCTTTATTAGCAAGTATACCCACAAGGGTGATATGAGATGGGCCACTATCTTGAGTTATTCAATTTTTCTTGAATTGTATATTGTTTATTATTGCCAGAGGAAGTGTCCCATTCATGGAATACTGTAAGCTTTAAGAATGATTATTCCAAAAATTTTCAATAAAACAATAATATTTTGGTTTGGTTGCATAAAAAAATATTCATCTTCAAGATTCTCTAGAGATTTGAAAACAATTAAATTTTTTCAATTTCATATTCAACTTTAATTGAAAAAGTTCATGCGTGACGTTTTGAAAAAAAGTGTTCTTAATATGGAATACTAGTATTCCAGATCAGGAATAGCAAATTTTATATTTGGAAATAAATATAAATGTTTAATTATTTGAAAAAATAATATCCAGAGTTAAAATTTTATTGATTATTTCAAACTTCAAGCTATGTCTTTCACAAACAAAACTAAGGGAATCGATACTAATTGCCTAATTTCCTCATCTTCCAAAATACAACCTTCACAATCACATATCTTAGTGGCTGCATTTTGAAAAATGTGTAAATAGACTCTCATATTACTGTTTTTTCTAAATTTTAAGTTTTGAAAATCCTGTTTAGCTACAATGTAACTGACTTGTGAATTATTCTTATAATGGTCATCTAATTTAGCTAATATCTGATTAACAGTCCTACAATTTTTTATTTTTATAATTACTAAATCGTGCAGGCCACTAAATATTAATGAGTTTGTTTTTTCTTAAACTTTGAAATATTTTGCTTTGTTGGTGTTGTGTTAATTGTTACATATGAATCTAAATCAATAGCATTTAGAAATTCAGTCTCCTTAACAATGTTGTGTAAAACTACAAACAGGTCTTCAGCATACAACATACTTCTAACAGTTGCCCACCATGTTTCATAATTCCTGCCATCAAAGATCTTCAAAGGTTCAATCTTTGCCCTCCTGCCTGACTATGATCAGCTACAAAAAAAAATTAAATAAATGTAAGAAAATAGGAAAATATTCCTGTATTTCCTTTTGATTTTGATATTTAGATTGTGTTGTCAATAATCAAATTGGAAAAAACGATGAATCCAACTAACAAAGAAACTAGTAGGAGTAAAAATGAGTGAGGATTGAATGTAGTTGCACCTAAATGATGATCTTAATGTAAAACCCTGAAGAATGAGATCATAAATTATCTTTAATTAATCCTAAAATATTAATAATAAAATCCAATTTTTTATTTATCTGGGGTACCAATCAAATTTTTCTTCTACCATTAGTACCAACCTAATTTTTCTTCTACCGATAATACCAACCATGTTTTATTAATCCCTCACCCCTCATCCCTCCAGCCACAACACTTCTTTAATATTATTCAGTGGTACCAACTGGCATGTACAATTAAGCTAACAATTTCATTACTTATATTCCTTACTGTTTTTCTCTTCTATTATATTTACTTTTTGAAATTTTCACAAAGTATAGAATGGTTTTATCCCCCTTTATCAATTTCCTTAACTATTCTTGGGGCGTCAAAGCTAATTTCATTTGAAATTTTTACAAGTCCAGAATTTTCTGATGTTAGAGCTATTTTTTGAAATTTTTACTAAATAGAAAATGGTTCCTGTGACAGTTATATATTGTAACAGAACAATCAAATACACAAGTTGGTTAAAAGAGTGTATTAGATAGAAACTTTATAAAACATCAACAGTAATAAATATCAAGAATTAAGAGAATAGGTAAGATTGTAACGGTAATCAAAAGTAGAAAGAGAATGAATTAAAATTGAAGTAGAATTATTGTAAGAGTACAAAACATGAGATTATATAGTAAGTAAAAAGAGGTGGTTCAGGCGAATTTACAGAGTGTTGGAGAAGGGTTTTAATCTTATTGGTTAATAGAAATATATGTACATGAAGTATGACCAATGGTCTCGTAAAAATATGACATAAAGTGGGTGTTCACAAATAAATTAGTAGAAATTAGTATATATGCAAGATTGCAAAAATAGTATAAACAAGAAATGAGTTCATTGTTTATGATTAAACAGAGTAACTGTTTATAGAGGAAATGATGTCATCAAACAAGTCTTGACTAGTAGAAATGACGTGTGAATTAATGAATGGAATAATAAGAGAAAAATAGAATGAACATAATGATGATGATGATAATTAGTAATACAAATTTAGGAAGTATTATGAACGATACCAAAATATCGTTATAGTTCCATTCCCATTTACCAGTTTCCTTAACTGTTCCTATGATATTGGAGCTAATTTCTTTTGAAATTTTTACCAAGTACAAAATGGTCTCATACCCCTATCTCCTCATTCATGTGATGTCAGAGCTGCTTTTGAAATTTTCACAAGTCCGTAAGAATTATGTTTCATCAACTTTATTTAATTTTTCAATAAATGTTATATAGACTCTACACAACTCCTATTAAGTTATTATTAAAAGCCCTACAATCCTGTGAACAATCCTTTGACAATATAGCTTATTGAGACACATGATAGAACTGATATTAATTAACTTAGATCATACAAAGAATAGTGTTGATTGTCCGTCACAATGTATCAGAGAGTCGTTTCATGCGGATAATTTGGAATTGTTTAGTTGTTTCTTCTATCAGCATTTTTTTATCAGCAACTTTCGTAGAATGTTTTATTTGAAAGAACAAACCATTATAGAAACAAAAATCCCAAATTATAAGAACTTTTATTAAAATGATGATCTTATTTTATTGTAAAATGTGAACAAAAAAATGTCTATTATCTTAAGCAGGTTAAAAAAGGACTGACTTCTCCACTCACATATTAGTTAGATGTGGTCTGATCTTATTATCTCAGATCTAACGGGGAAATCTGTTGTTAGTTTCACAATTTGTAGAAATCCCAATACCTAACCAAATAAACTGTATTTCTTTTACTCATTAATGTAAATTTTGATTATCTGTTGAAAAAACATGATATGGGATAAGGAGTAGAGTATTTTATTTATCGGATCTCAACAATTAATAATACAAATTTTTTATTTATTTATTACTAGGAAAGAACTTCTCATCCTGTTTAGTAGAGAGTTTTTAACATACTCTTAACCTATTTAAATTGTTGTTAGAAGAATTCTATCCAACTTGATTCCATCTAGATTCGTTTCATTACTCTTTTCTTATTTTAATGAAATGAAATTCGTATGTTCTTGATAGTTATTATGCCTATCCAAAAGTATTGAAAGTGTAATTTTTGTCATAGAGATGCAATAGATTAAGTGTTGAAAAAAAACCTGTAGAATACATGAATACATACGTGATACTTTTCATTGAGAAATAATTTTTCCCTTGAGGCTACATACATTACCTCTGTGATCAGTGTCCTGGTTTCTTTTATTTAAAACCTGTATCTGCTTGTACCATTCCATACTACTCTTTACCATCTCCTTTTTATTACTTTTCTCCCTCTCTTTTTTTCTTATGTGGACGAGCAGCTTTTCTAAATGAATCTGTTTTAACTTTATCAACTTCTTGTCACTGCTCTTATATTTCTCCCCAGCTGTTTAAATTTTTATATACAATTTTTAACTTGACTTTTTTTTATTAATACATGGCTCAATTTTCATAAATATGTGTTAAGTTTTTCTAATTGGCATGGGCCATTTGGTGGTGCTAGCCCTGACATCAAATTGATCTTCACCCAGCAAGTGTATACCCAGGAAAAATGTTTAGCCTGATTAAATAGTTTTTAATTTCACCCAGACATGGTTTAAATTCGAGTCCAACAGATACCTAGCAAGCTATTTAGGTTGGACCGTAATATTTTTTAGTGTTGGTGTCCAATGTAGATGATTTTTCCCAGGTTTGTAGACTCTGATTAGTTGAACTTGGAATTTTGTAGGTATTGCTGAAGGGAATGAGTTTTACTACCCCCATTTGCATACCACACTATAAAGTTCTCAGCCCCATAGGAACTGAGAACTAGTGATACAGAAGTTAGCCCATCCATGGCCTAACTTTTATCCGAACTTGATCTGTGAAAACACTCATGCACACAGTCACTACCAATAACATCAATGTTTGCGGCATCATTGGAATTCAGCTATCTTTAAAAACATGGCAAGTTATCTTTATTTAATGCTTACTTTGCCATCCAGCTACCTACTGAGGAAAGCGGATAAAGGTGATAGCAGATTGCAACCCACAGAAACCAAAATTGTGTCAACATTTTCAACAATCACAATTTCAACTAAAAAACTGCTAATTCAAATGTATTTCTTCCTTACAGTCAATCCTTTACAGCACTGAATCTGTCACCACTTATTCCTAAAAAGGGTAACAGTTTATTGGGACAACAAATCAGAAGTTGGGTCCCACTTATTGACTCCCAACTAGAAGAAAATATATTAATTTCTCTTCTGTTAAAGATTTGTGTCTAATGTAAATAATTTTGGTAGACTATTAAGTACAATTTTGTGTTTGATTTTTCATTATTTATATAATAAACAACATTAATGTACTTGTATGTGTATGTAATTTAATCTATTTTTTACAAATCTAAAGGGACAGCTAGTCTTGGAAGACTGGCTACGGATACTGCCCCCGATATCGTGGGCTATGCCCATGATCTCCTGCATGTCTGATGGGTGAGCAGGACACTTGTCAACTAAGAAAATGTAGGTAGACAAGCGACTGGGCTAAGGTGGTTGCCAGCAGCCATTATAGTACCTAGTGAGTAAGATATGTGTGTGACAACGTACATTTTGTAGTCCTCTGGACGTTAAAGCACACATTATATTATAATGTGTCATAAAATAGTGTCTCTGCCCCTAAACTACGCATTTACAGGAAAATGATTGGATCCAATAAAATCAATTTGAATCTTATTGAATCTTCCCAAGAAAATAGGTAGTGTATATCGAGGCAAAAAACACGAGAAATTATAGCTTTATTCCCTTGAATTATTTTTTTAGGGCTAGTAACAAGGAAGAAAAAATTTTTAAAAAATCCTCATGTTTGAATGCTCTGATCCGATCAAATCTCAACACTTACTAAAAAGACAAAACTAAAAAACCACCATTTGGATTAGCAACTTCGCTTGAATCTACAACTGATTTTACAGTTGGGAGACCAAAGATATAGATACCAACTCACCCAGAGTTCATAATATATAATTATGAGTTTAAATGATGCGATGTTAGACACAAAAATCATTATAGATTAATTTACCATTGTATCGTAACATAAAACAGACGTTAGATCATGCAAAATAATTTGGCGAAAAAACAACAACAAAGAAACAAAAAATAATAATTTATTAATAATTAGCACAACTATCACAATGAAACACCAGACCAACAAAAATAGAACAAAACAAAAAAATAAGTTCGTAACATCAATCATACAGAAGGAATATAAAACATTAAAACATGGCCAGATTGATCTTCACGAATCAACCAAATAAAATAAGAAATACCATAAATATTAACAATCGAAAAAACAATTTATTTATATTCTCGACCAATTTTGATTCCGACCTGAAATTAAACTAAAATCCTAATTTATGGGGGGAAAAAATATAAATGAATAACAGTAATACTTATAATATAATTATTATTATTATTATTATTATTATTATTATTTAATAATATAATAATAAATAAGGAATTGGTTAGTTTTCAAAGAAAAATACATATTGCCTACTGAACATTATTTTCTCGAGTTCAGTAGGATAAACAGTCCGTCAATTTTAGGCCAAAATAAAATTGGTTGAAAAGAAATGGTGAGTCAAGAATACCAAGAAGTTATTGAGATTGAAAAATTAAGAACATTCACAGAAAATTCGTAAAATTAACCCACAAATACATTTACTCCAAATCATAACACATACACCAAAAAACGTTTCTTAGTACCTATACAATAAAATATTTTGAAGAAACTGGTTTCATGGTTTCATTTCATGATGATTTAATAAAATGTGAGCATCTTTTATGTAGTGACAGTTACTTTTCTCAAAAATTCTTTTGCACATTAGAACTGGGAAAAAGTTAAATTGAATTATAAGGAATACTTTGCTTTCTTCTTCAAAAATTACGCGAGATCTATGGAAGAATTGAAAAGTATAAAAAAATTTAAATGAAATTTTTTGAGAGCGATGATCCGTTCATAAGAATTGATTTATTATAAGCTTTTATTCTACTCACTCCTGCGATTTTAAAATATACCAATACTGCAGCCAACCTTCCTAACGAAATAATATGAAGTTGAAGCAAAAAAAAAAAATAAATAAATAAAAGCTTATCTTTTAAAAACTCGTTTTAAACGTAAACTTACCATTCGTTCCTAACAGAGACAGACGTCGGATTGTTGGTACGTGTGTGTGTGTGTGTGTGTGCGCGCTCTCTCGATCTCTCACTCTCTCTCTCTTCTCAACCGTATTGTGCATTTTCCAAAGGAAAATACTATTCCATTCAATTAAATGGCGGGACCTGGGAAAAGCGCCGATCCGTAGTCGTAGATCACGAATATATTGGTCACTAAAATTCCTCTGAACACTTTATATGTATATATATATCCACCTTTTGCATATTTTGGCACTTTTTGGGAGGCTGTGGAACCTCCGCTGTTTGACCTACGGCAATGAAACTTCGGGTTGGGCTACGCATTCGTGTTAAAATTTTGTTAATTCATCAGTTAGTTTCGGAGGAAGGCGTTCTCAAAGTGTTGCAAACCCGCCATGTTGTCATCACGATAACTCCGATAAATTATGAGATTCTGGCTTGAAATTTTTATGGCAGTTGGAAACTATTAGGGACTAGGCTAGTATTGAATTTGAGCGAAATCGGTCGACCGGTTTTCGAATGGAAGCCATTACAAAATTTAACACTTTTTTTACTCATTTTAGCATTTTTTGGGAGTATGTAGAGCCTGCGCTGTTCGACCTATGGCAATGAAATTGGGGGGTAATTTTAGAAGCCTTTATCCTCTTTCTGATGGTACCAACCTCAGTTTCCTACCTCAAATATCGGTGGACGAATCGTGAAGTAAAAGCGGAGAAGTTTTTTTCAAAAGTAAAATGTTGCATCAACTGGTTAAATATACCAAAACAATAATTCATTTTTAAGTAAGTTTTCTTTATAAAATCTACTTATTATGCTTGGTGCGGTATTAGACCCTAGGGTTAGGGGTAGGTACGTTTTTCGTTTCATGACCTCAAGAAAATTTTGGCAATAAGAACTCAAATTAATATATGTATATATATATAGATAGATAGATATAAGTTCATTTCTTGTTCCCACGGTACAGGTCGCAATATTTGTGCGATAATTATGAAATTTGGTAGGAACATTTATACTCAGCCAAGGACCAGACCTATTGATTTTGATGTGGATTAGCCGGACGGTACTTTCGTTACCACCATTTTTGTTTTAATTTTCTCTATAAAATGCTCAATTTTGTATCAATTGCCACGAAATTCAAAATAAATATTTATCATAATTTATTGTATCATGCTGCCACTTTTGGTGCCGATCAAACGGTATTTCCGGTAAAGCTTTATATCCCTCTTTTTTCTTCTAATTTGCATGAACATTACTTTACTTTCTACAAAAACTATTCTCATGTTCATGTTTTTTGTTTTTTATTTTATTTTATAACTAATTTATTGTATTTCTTTGGTTTTCTTTGAAATTCTATGATTATTTACTATAATTTATCACCTTAGTTAATTTTTGTTTCGAAAAATAATGCTTTTAAATTTCACATTGTTTAGTATTTCGTCTGCATCAAACAAATTTCATACAATCATATCATACCATTTAAGCATATCAACTTACGGACAATTCATGTGATTATCAAAATTCATAATTCTTTTCCTCGAAACCTACTTTTTCTAACAATGCTATTACTGCCTTAGAGTTTTTTAAACTCAGCGCATCAAAAAATATACCTAATGATAAAAGGAGATTATTTTATACGGTACGATATAATATTGAAAGTAAAAATTCATCCCCCCATCTAAAATACAGTACATTAATGAAGTAATTAGTGCAGCTCACTAGTGTAGCAAAAATAATTTTTGAACATCTATAATAAAAAATTTCAATATAAAACCACGTGTGTAAAGAAATCAGAAAACCATCTGAATAACGTAACAAAAGGGAAAGGTAAAAAACTAAGACATCAGCAGCTCCATTAGAAAAAGTATGTTTTAGAAAATTATATAGTAATCAAAAATTTATTAACAGATCATGATAAACATTTGTTCCAAATTAGGTTCCTATTGGTCGTCTAAAATTAGATACTTTATAACCAAAATAAAAACAAAATAATGTTACCAGAAGTACCGTACGGTCGATCCGCACCAAAGTTTATAAGAAGTTATAATAGATCATAGTGAATATTTGTTTCAAATTTCGTAGCTATTGGTCGAAAATTGAAAATTTTATAACCCGTACGGCCAATCTGCACCAAAATTCATAACAAGTAATAATAGATCTTAATGAATATTTTTTACAAATTTCATAGCTTTTGGTAGATAATTGAAAATTGACCTATATACTCGTGATCTACGACTCTGGATCGGCGCTTTTCCAAAGGTCCCGTCCCCAGGTCCCGCCATTCAACTAAATGCAATACTTAGTTGTATTTTCCAAAGAAAAATATATAATAAGATCGAGAGAGAGAGAGAGAGAGAGAGAGACATACATACATACACACATACATACATACTATTGCTCGTATTAAGTATAGTATAGAATATTAGACAATGGTGGAATAATATGCAAATCAGATATCACATTCGATTAAACTCTAAATTTGAAATAAAAAACAGACCGTCACCCGATTACCATAAAATCTGTGAAAATACATCAATTTCTAGAAACAAGTCATAAACTTTTGATAAATATTCAAGCAGTGATTTGAACACTCACAAGGTTTCTCGGATTCACAGACTAAATGGTTGAAACTGTTAATTTCTCTGACACGTGACAGAGTGAGCATAAAATTATTTAGACTATTCTGTGAGATTTAGGACGTTTTTTTAAAGCATCGAGGGCTTTGATCAAGATTTTTCCACAACCAACCCTCAATTTTTTCTAATCGTAAAGAATTCCTTCGCTAGGTATACGACAAGAAATAAATACGCTCAGAAGTCGCCAAAAAATAGTTCAGAAGTGCAATTACTAAGAAGTCATATTTACCCACATAATTTTTCCATAAAGTAAGTATTACACTTCTTACATTTCACTGTTTTCTTTATCGTCCGAATAAAAAAGTTTCTGATGTTCAAAAAATAGTCATTAAATTATGAACAATATATATTATAAAATTCAATCCCACTTTTTACATATTTATCCGCGTTTCTGGCAACATTCCCATTTCAATTTTAAAAAAAATGCTCTTCTCTCACTTCACGATTTATCAGCTATTATTTAAGCTACAAAGCTGAGGTTTGTATTATTGAAAAGAAGAGAAAATTTGTTGGACATCTTTAACAAAATTAATTTTTTTATCGCCATTAGTTCTTCACAAATTGGCCATAAAAAAACTGCAAATTAATGAGAAATTTGCCGTTTTTTAATGTGTCATTTATTTCAAAAACTAATGATAGCAAAAAAAATTTTCAGCAACGAGCACCCCTATTTTTTAACGACAAATTCATTTCCATCATCAAATTTCATCTAAAACGAATTAATTACGAGATAACATCAAGGGGAAAATATAATAACAAAACTGGGCGCTCGGCGTATTACTATATGTATACAAATAAATACGTATAATATATACAACGGGCTTTCATCATAATTTTTTGCCACCTATCGGACATTAAATGTACACGCACATGTATACAGTTTTGGTCATTTAGGATTTGTAAGTGGAACGGGTGGAGAGGGGGCGTAGAGCCGTAGACCCTTCCTCCAAAGCTAGTGTAATGTAAAAGTTAATAATCATCCACAAATGATAATCGACGCAATTGTTATAAACTTATAAACCTTATGAATTTAAAGGTTCAATTACCCAGAGAATGGTTTTATAAAAATTTCTTTACTGATTTAGAATGTTTTTCTATCTCAATCAAGTATTTGAAATAACACAGGTAAAAAGGTAAATCAGAGTTTTACGACAATATCCACATATAATTTTTACCACATTCTCCTATGGCAAGGAATAAATTGATCAAAGGAGGTCATATATAATTAACTGCAGTGTTCTACTAGCACTACTTGTAAAACGAAGACCAGCTTCTGGGTTTATTATAAATAAAGACCATGTTTAGCTTTACGCTACTAACTCAGTAACTCCAAAAATGAAAATTCGTTCGTAAATAATACACTAAATTTTACATAGTTTAGAGGAGAAAAAATCATCAATCAATTTCGCGACTCTTTCCGGATGATTTTGGTGCACATCGTGATTTCCATGAACAACTTCAACAGTCATATTCGGTTTCTTATCTATAATTTTGAATACATCTGCAAATACTTCTCGATATGTATTCACTCTCGCAGTCGACAGTAAAATCAAAGTTGGACATTTAATGCTTTCATAGACTTCTATCAATAGTTCTAAGGTTAGGGTGGGAAAGATATGTAGCTTAAGCCTTTGGTCCATGCAAAAAGAATATTTATCCGGAGTTAACGGCGTTAACGATCTTTCTAACACAATTTTGGCTGATTCTGTCGTCAAAACAGATTCGCGACTCGTTAATTTTTCCAGAGCTTCGGAGTAAGTATAAACGGGAGATTTTCCATTCCTTAAACGCTTCTCTAAAGCCATAAATTGTGTAATCGATTGAGCGAGCGATGTAATGAGTTTGCCGTGATGGTGGAATTGGGGCGAAATATGATCGAGTATGATTAATCTTTGAACGAAATAAGGAAACATGGCCACGAAGAAAACGCCAATTTGTCCGCCAAAACTATGACCCAAATATAAAAATTTTTCCCAACGTAATTCCTTTACCACATATGCAATGGCCAGCACATAATTTAGAAAAAAGAGAGGAAGACCGGATGGAAAATGGGTAGAATATCCGTGACCTGGCAGATCAATAGCGACAATATAGTATTCGCCGTCAAACATGGAAATTAAACGATTAAAAACTCCGCAGTTATCTTGTAAACCATGAATAGCCAATACATGCCGACCAGTGGATTTACCCCATGCTTTTCCTGAAATAAATACCAACTCATAACATTTTTATCAAAAAAAAAAGTCTTTTTTAGAAGTACAGGTATGTACATGGAGAATTACTCAATGCTCGAGTAAATATTCCGACTGCGTTGGAAAACGAAAAACTAAATTTATTTTCATAAAGTGTTGGTGCAAAATATCGATCTGCCAACGAAAAGTAAAATAAGTGAATGGGGACGTTTAATTACCGGCAATATGACCCCATGGAACGGGGATTTTGATTTCTGAGAATTGAAGCTCTTCAACTTTAGAATCCGCTTCATCTGGATTACGGTTAGACATTCGGAAAACAGGGAAGGAAGAACTGGTTCACGTCGAAATAGAAGTTAAAAATACAAAACGAATCCTGTAGGCATTTGTTCAAAAATATCACTCACAATCCAAATATCACAAATTAAATTACAATTACATCACTCTCGCCGTCTCGCGATTCACGAGATCGACATGATAGCGACACTAGGGCCCATATTCACAAACGTCACTTTAACCTCCCTTCACTTAAACTTCACTTGAAAATCACTTTTGGAAAAATTTTGTACTTCAGAATGTGGTAACATTTTATTTTTACATTGGAACTCTCGTAACAGATACAATGTTCCCACACTTTTAAGTACAAAATTGTGCAAAAAATTTTTTTAAAGTGAAATTTAAGCGAAGGGAGGTTAAAGTGACGTTTGTGAATATGAGCCTACTTGTTGATTACCTTCGAGGATATATATATGTGAGAAAATACGAACTGCCAACGGA
Source organism: Ericerus pela (assembly GCA_011428145.1). NCBI lineage: Eukaryota > Metazoa > Arthropoda > Insecta > Hemiptera > Coccidae > Ericerus > Ericerus pela. Next base: position 231,842 of record WOFM01001849.1, read on the forward strand.
TCGAACTACACGAAAAGCAACAACAAAACCTACACTGATGAAAAGATTGAACGACGACTAGAAACACACATTACAAACACATAAATAAAAAGACTAAATATTCACTATTTCACGAATTTTATTCCACATAATATTAGCGGACATGTTGATGTTACGAAGGTTGATGACCGACGAGAAGGCATACAAAACATATAATCACAGTTGAGTTACAAACACAAATATCACAGATTAATAATAACAACAAAAACAGTGTTGCCACAACATGTGATGTGCGAGAATAATAAGTCAACGTATAATATAATTTGCTATTATTCTCACACGCCTCCTCAAATTATATTTATACGATAAAGTCAAAAATACTATTAAACAAATGTTCTAAATTAATAAAGTCATTAAAAACAAAAATGACAAAGGTCAACAATAACACAACGAATCTACAACACAAAAAATATCAACACAAATGGTAAACATATACAAAAAGTTACATTAATTTTAACAGTTTACAAAACATATCAAATTTGGGCTTCGGGCAGCCCTTCGTGAAAACGTCCCCCAACTGTCGCGAAGTCGGTACGTACGAATACTTAAAATCTATATCTACGTGATTGCACACAAAACGGTACTTTACATCTATATGTTTGGATCTGCGAGTATTCCACTTTCCAGAGTGCAGAAGAGCCAGACAACTCTGGTTATCTTCATAAATCACAGCTCTGTTATTAATCTGAATGCAAAAGTCACTTAACAGATACTTCAACCAGATCGACTCAGTGGTAGCATCGCATATTGCAATCAACTCACTCTCAGTGCTAGATAGTGCTACAGTTGGTTGCTTCTTGCTGGACCAGGACACCAGTGATCCATAAACAAAGACACAGTAACCAGAGATAGACCGTCTTGTGGTAATACAGTTACCCCAATTGGCATCAGAAAAAGTTTCTAAAATATTGCCGTTATTATCATGTTCATTAGAAAATATTAATTTTTTATCTTTTGTGGTAACTAAATATTTAAGTACTCTCAATAAGTATTTATAATGTTCGTCAGTGGCATAACTGGAGAATTGGCTAAAATACGATATTGCAAAGCAAATATCGGCCGTGATCCTAGCATCAGATACATTAGGCATCCCACGAGCTGTTGATAGTTGTTGTTGAGTACACTATCACACGCATTGAGATCCCTGTCCAATTGGAGTTTGGGGTCAATAGGTGTGTAGGTCGGTGCGCAGTTATCAACGCCAAAACGCCTAGCAACAGACTCAATGAGACCCCTCTGCTCAATTTCCAGTATGCCATCTTCACGATTGTGATTGATATTCAAACCCAAATATTTCTTGACATTTCCCAGATCCTTACACTTAAACCTTTTATTTATTTCCTTTTTAAAAAATGTGATTTGTGTTTTGTTATTTGAGCTAATCAGGACATCGTCAACATATGTGAGTAAAAAGACTACAGTCCCATCACTTTTATTTTTATATATATATAAGCAGTCATCCGCCGTACTCTGCACAAAGCCAAGAGCAACAAGGAACTCGTTGAACAATTTGTTCCATACCTTGGGCGACTGCTTTAGACCATAGATAGACCTATTCAATTTCAAAACATTATTATGCCTATCAATTTTAGTTTCTATCCCTTCGGGTATCTCAAGATACACATCTTCCGAAAGAATTCCATTCAGGAAGGCACTACATATATCAATTTGTTCTATGTGAAATTTTAATTTATTGCTAACAGCCAAGAGGGTCCTGACAGTCGAAAGCTTCGCCACCGGCGCATACACTTCATTAAAATTGAAGCCCTTCTTCTGTTGGCATCCTCTGGCAACTAATCTAGCCTTATATAACACTTCATTATTAATATCATATTTTTTATTAAAAATCCACCGACATGTGATGGTGGGGGCTTCCTTTGGACGTTTGGTCACCCGCCAAGTCTGATTGGAATTCAGGGCACTTATTTCCGAAGAAATAGCATCCCTCCACATCAGACTGTCCGGTGCAGCATTCGCCTCCTCAAACGTCAAAGGGACGCCATCCTCAGCAAGGTATATATTGCTTGCTACTTCATCACGTTCAGTCGTTTCCTGTGGAAGACAGTCTAAATTCAAGTCACCATCAACTTCAATATTTTCTAAGTTTGATTCCGTGACTTCTGTGAAAATATCATCATCTTTAGTATATTTATTTATATTATTATTATCTATTTTATTTTCGAAGAACTCAACATCTCGTGCCAGACGTATCTCCCTAGCATTTATATCCAACAATCTGTAACCACATGGAGAATATCCCACCATAATCAACTTTTCACTTTTATTTTTAAACTTATTAGAGTCATGTTTGAATGACAACATATATGCGTTGCATCCAAACGTTTTTAATTTCTTATAGTCAAATTGTTCATTAAACCACCTTTCATAAGGAACAAAATCCTTGTTTGTGGGGCATCTGTTCATGATATAGGCGGAGCACAATATGGCTTCCGACCAAAATATCTTACCAAGACCACTCTCGAATAACAGCGTCCTTGCCCTCTCACATAGCGTCCTGTTCATCCTTTCAGCTTTTCCATTTTGCTGTGGACAGCCACCAACCGTAGGTTCAACCACAATTCCTTTCTCAGTACAATATGACTGGAAGGTAGTGTTCAAGTATTCTGTGCCGCGATCACAACGAAGTCTCTTTACATTATAGCCAAATTTATTCAAGACCATCTCGTGATATTCTTTAAATTTTGAAAAGGCTTCCGTCTTACTTGTCAACAGGTACACACAACAAAAATTTGAATAGTCATCTATAAATGTCATAAAATATTTCGCTCCTTTATATGCAGGAGGATTTATAGGACCACAGAGATCAGTATGTACCAATTCCAGAGGCTTACTAGTTTTTCGTTCATGCCTCAAGAACGGTTTTCGGCTCTGTTTCCCCATCACACAGGGCTCACACAGCAATCTGCGGTTGGAGTCAACGTTCGGTATTAAACCTCTGTTTGACAACAACTTAACATCGTTCACGTTCAGATGAGCAAGTCGCCTATGCCACACAGTCAGTGGGCTCGACTCATCCCCCAATGTCAGATTACACGATTGACTAGTCATTTTTAAAAAATCAATGGTGTAAAGATCTGAATTCACGCTAACACCAGTGGTCACTATTTTTCCACTGCAGCGTTGGATGACATCGACAGATTCCTCTTTAAACAGGGTATCAAAACCCGACTTGCTCATTCGTTTTACCGATAGCAGATTCTGCGGCAGCTCCCGAGCATATCTAACATTTTTCAATTCAATTACTATTCCATTTAACAATTTTAATTTTACTGTACCAACAGATGTAACGGACAGAGAAACTCCTTTCTTCACAACACAGATACTATGTGGTTTAATCAAATCTATGTAGTCACTGAATAGGCTTATATCGTTAATTATGTGAATTGTGCATCCACTGTCTACTACGAATGTGGTTCGAGGCATCAAATTTACATCTCCCGTTGCATTACAGAACTCATCAATTTTGTTATTATTATTATTACTATTATTTACTGTGAAACTATAACCCACATCTGAGCAATCGTCATTACCATTAAAATTTTCATTGCACATCTGTGCAGAACTCCTATTATTATTATTATTATTATTATTGGAAACATGGTCATTAGAACGATTTCCGTTATTACTATTACTATTACAAGCGTCATTATTATTATTATTTCGATTTTTAGCATAGCAATTTCGTGCTATATGTCCAATCTTATTACAAAAGTGACATTTAATATTTGAATGTCCATTGTCAGCACCAGAACTATGACCATTTCCATTAAAACTATTATTATTATTGCTTTGTGAGTTAAAATTGTGATTATTATTACCATTACGACCTTCATTATTGGAAGATGAGTTATAAAAATTATTATTATTATGATTATTATTTCTACCTCGATTGAAACCACGATTATTATTTCGATTTTGGGACCTACCACGATTAAAACGATTACTATTATTATTATTATTACCTGAATTTCGTCCGATACTGTAATGATTACCGAAAAAACACATTCTCCTCACCAGTGACAGCCACTGATGAAGGTTTTTGGGATGCAGAATTCAGAGAGTTACCTCTCACTGTCGATTTACTATCAGATGATAGTTCACGCTGGAAGTTGTTTAGCTTCATAAACACAGCATCCCAGGTGACGACTTCTGCATCCTCTATCACCACTTTGATCGGACAAAACTCTGCAGGCAGCGATCGCAGCAATACCAATATAAATTGTTTTGTGGTTGTCAGGTCTCCCAATTCGGTTAATCGTCTACAACGGGCACGATAATCGAGCAGATACTTCTGCAAATCAGAACCAGAAACATACCGTTTTGTGTACAATTCACCTCGTAAATCCATGAGTGTTTGGTCGTTTCCGTTGTCAATCAGGTTCGTGAGCATGTTGAACATCTCCTTCGCAGTAGTGTACGTCTGAAGCATCTCCAAATATTCATCTGTCACGTTGTTGGCTATCAGGAACATCGCTTTTGCATTCTCCTTATACCAGGCATCTCCCCTATTACGAACAGTAGGCAAAGAATCAACAATTATATTACTTAGTGACTCCTTTGCCAGCAGTAGCTCCATTCTGAACTTCCACGTTCGACCATTCTGCCCATTGAACGGCTCGATCGTATTCTTCTTTCTCGCGTCCATCTCGTTTACAGGTTACGACGATCAGTTGCACCGCAAAACAGCAATTTCAGCAACTATCAGATACGCCAACCAACGATTCAACACGAACGAGATCACAGGAACATCGAGAAGCGAACATATCAAACAATGAAAAATGAATTAAAAAGCATGGTACTACTTGGGAGTGGCGAGCAGATTTCAACAGCACAACTTTGAAGACTCAAAACAATGGCAACCACGTTGACATCTAGGTAACTGGGCCCATAACCTGTGAGAAAATACAAACTGCCAACGGATCGAACTACACGAAAAGCAACGACAAAACCTACACTGATGAAAAGATTGAACGACGACTAGAAACACACATTACAAACACATAAATAAAAAGACTAAATATTCACTATTTCACGAATTTTATTCCACATAATATTAGCGGACATGTTGATGTTACGAAGGTTGATGAGCGACGAGAAGGCATACAAAACATATAATCACAGTTGAGTTACAAACACAAATATCACAGATTAATAATAACAACAAAAACAGTGTTGCCACAACATGTGATGTGCGAGAATAATAAGTCAACGTATAATATAATTTGCTATTATTCTCACAATATATCTTCGACCATATACAAAATTATAGGAATAAAATAAAAGAACTATGCTTTATATTTAATTCAGACACCAATTACGAACAACTGAGTTCAGATTAAATACAGTTTCACTTGATTAAATCATAAAATAAACTTGAACAACGTGATAAAGTAAACTTAATTTATTGAAACAAGAATTAAACATAATTGATGTGAGGTATGCAGAACGAGGATCGAAAGAACTTGAGACTTTCTTCTTTTAAGACATTTATTTCGCGACTAAAATATATTTCACAAACGAAAAAGTAAATGGCGAAGCAACAGCGATATACGATCGAAAGTAGTAGGGGAAACACTTCGTGACTAGAGTGTACATATGACATATATATATAGAATGATATGATGATGATGATGAAGAATGAGATGAGGTGGGATTTCGTATCAACACCCCCTGAAATTTTACCGAATAAGTTCTTCATCATGTTTCCTGAAAATAAACTAATCATTATTATTTAAAAAAGAAAAAATATTAAATACAAAAAAAAATACAAGTACAAAAAGAATATATGCATAATAAAAAAAATTTTACGAAAAAATATTGACATTGTATGTTTATTATTTTTGGTAACTTGGGTTCCTAAAAAATTTTATTGCGCTGTGCCTCGAAAAATTAGAAAGAATAAAAATTGAAAAAAATAAATAAATAAATAAATAAGTATACAAAAATGGTAACATGCATGTAATAATGGACACTATTGTGTCTGTAAATAGTATATGGTATATGTTTGTAATAAAAAAAAAAAAATTTAAAAAATTGGTAACATGCATAATTATTAAAATATTTCGAATAACATATGAATCCCCGCTCGTATAATCCAAGTCGAGAGAGAAAAAAAATGAAAAATTCAAAACGGAAAAAAAATATTCACGAACATATTATACGAATAAATAAAAATAAAAGAAGACGAGAGAAAAAAATTGACAAAAGGTTTTTCAATTGTAGGTTCAATGAATTCGAACGTACGTTACGTATTTTATCTTAAAAATAAACAGGAAAAAGATTGTAGAATAATATACGTTGCATCGTATATTATCTTTCGTACGTTGCATTGTATTTGAAGTGGCGTTTAATGTGTTCTATGATAAGGCAACGTTTTTCGACTTATCTTAATTTACGGTCATGTAATAGGTTTTAATCTCTATTGTATTTATTGTTGGAGAGTTTCCTTTCATAAATTCGTGTGGGAATATTTCGTGTATTTCTCTCACGCTTGTTGGAAAATGTATAGGGTTTTTATTATACGATTTGTAGGGTTTTTTCTTGCTCGATTTTCGTAATTTTTTCTTTGTCACAATATTCGAGAAACCTTCGATTTATCTGAAGCATGTATTTTCTAGTAAATGGTATTATTAAGTATTCTTTTTGGCAATAATTGAAGGCCAATTTTTCAG
>WOFM01001850.1:0-34021 GCA_011428145.1 Ericerus pela
GCGAACCCACAGCACATTCCAGACTGACAAACCTTCAAATATTTGATGTGGAAGACAACTGCCTACGTCTCTATATTTTTCAAATCCGTTACATACTTTCATTCATTTACTGCCTTTTCTTGTTCCAGTCGATGGTGGTAGGCTAATTATTTGAAGGAGATACTTTCATAAGAAGTGGGAAAAAACTTACAACTCGTCTTGTTCTACATTTACGCTGCTTCTATCCTACATTTGTCATAATGTGTCTATAAAATGGGATGATTGTATGTTGTAGGCGTAGATAGCTGTTATTCATAGGCTACAGAATTTTTAAATTGCAAAAAGAACACCAACTAAATTGATAGATGGGAAAACGTTTATAAAAAAATTTCGTCGAATGTTTTCAAAAATTAAGGAAATGAAAACCCTCTATCACCGATTTAATTTGGAGTGAATTATACTATTTTTTAAACTTATCCATGTATACTTTATATTATGCTGTAACTTAATTTCGCTAAAAATTACAGTTTCCATGATTAATTAATGTTTCGAGTACATGACAAATTCGCACATGATTTTTCCAATTTTCTGGAATAATTCAATAATACGTCTGTCAACGTTTTTTTCTTAGTCATTTTCTTTTTCTATTTTTTGACAGCCCTCAAATAATTCTGAAATACAATGTACCCGCAGCCTTAATTACTTCCTCGTTGTTGCCTAATCTCAGTTTTATTTTCTCTTTTCATCTTCTCTTTAGTTATCTGCGAATAGTAAAATATTTCTCGACATCGTCGTCATGGCAGATAGGAACTATTTAATTGAATCTGCTGAGACATGTCGAAACGTTATTTCCTCAACCAGTTTTAGAAGGGAAAATTTGGTAACCAAAAGTGGGGAGAAATAGCTTCGAAATCAGTGGAATTTTTTCTTTTTTTGCAGCATTTAGATAAACGTGCGTCTATGACATTTAATACTCCGTGATTACAACAAGGAAAAATAATAGTCGATTTGGTTGACAGCGAAGTGTTAACTAAACGAAGAATAACATCAGCGTTCTGCCTCGAAAATTATGTAATTTATGTATATTTTCTTCAACAACATACACTTAACAAAATTAATATTTTTGTGATGAAAAATAGTAAATCCAATCAGATTAACCCTTTCATCACCTTTCATACTTTTATTGGTAAAAACCACAAAACTTCTTAATCGAGGGAGTGGAACTACTTTCTAGTCACACAAAACCAATTTGAAAATAGTAAATTCTTTAAAAACCAAGTAGGAAATTAAACTAACCATTAAATCAAAAATTTTTAATATTTTCAAATTTTCACATTTTCCTATTGGAGCTGTTTAAAAACCTCTTAAAATTCATTTGGATAATAATACAAGAAAATCTGCTTAAATTTTCTGCCTCAGAATTATTTAAATAAAAGAATTAGTAGTTACAAAAAAAAGAAAAGTAGTTTTTTTCTTGTTTTCGAAATCAAATCTGTGAATATCCTAATGATTTTTTTAATTATATTATAAAATCAAAAATATTCTGAGATAAAAAATTTATAGAAGAAAAAATCTCCAATAAGACAATCAGACTTAATCAAATTTTGAAAAACTTTTATGGGAAGTAATTCGAGTTGAAAGCCGTCATTATTTACTGGACACATAGAGTAATTTCAGAAATTCTGAAGCAATATAGTTGATAGACCTTCAAAGAAAATGAGAATTGAAAAATATAACAAAAATGTTGATAATATTAATAAGAATTTTAATACGACTTATCATTTTAGGATGCCTAGATAGGTATCTACAATAATACCAAAATCCCCATTACCAGATAGAAGAAGTAAATTGTTCACTAGACTAGGATGAGGACTGAGGAGTGCAATTTGAAAATATGAAATGGATAGAAAATTCCAATGTTTTTTGATTTCCTATTCCTATCTGTTATTTAAATGAGAGAAATATTTCATACTACTGCATTGGCTTTCGAGAAAAATTTTTCTTCAGAATTCGTGAGAAATGTCCAAATTTTTTGTATCAAATTGTCTAAATCAAAAAATATTGATTATGGATGGTTCTCTGCCATTTCACTTGAAATCCTACTACCAGTACGCAGCAGTTTATAAAGTTTTTACAGATGATAGCCAGAATTAATTCCAAAAATATTTCTACCTTAGAATATTTAAATAAAAACAAAACCATTATTCTCGAGTGTAACCAGTAAAATTTACAAACATCAAGCAAATGAGGGATCCAGAATATTTGATCGAATTCCCATTTTTCAACTCAGTCAATTCCTACTATATTAAGGTGTTTCAAAATTAGGTCAAGTCTCATTGTAGAGTTTTTTCCAACTACCAATAATGTTAAAATTTCGGAATGTTTTCGATTTTGAAAACAGGGAAAAAACTATTCTTCTATTTTATTTTCTTAAATTTTGTGTTTAAATAATTCTAAGGCAGAAAATTTCAGCAGATTTTCTTGTGTAACTTACAGATAAATTTCAAAAAATTTTTAAACAGCTCTAACAGAAAAATGGATAAATTCAAAAATATTTAACAATTTGTGATTTACAGGTTAGTTAAAATTCCTATTTGGTTTTTAAAGAATTTACTATTTTTACATTGGTTTTGTATGATCAGCAAGTAGTTCCACACCTCCACTTATGTAGTTTTTGACTTTCACTAGTGGAATTATGAAAAATGATGAAAAAGTTAATACTAACCTATAAATATAGTTTGCCGTTTTGATGGTAGACAGACAGGAACAGTCGCAGATACTCGTATATTCGAGACGTTTATTTATGGTTTGTTGTCGGAAGTAAAATAACTTTACTTGTTTTTTTTGTTTTTTTTATTACTATTTGTATTTTTTGTTTTTTTTATTATTATTATTATTATTATTAGTATAATTACTATTAATTATTATTATTATTAATTATTATTATTATTTATTATTGTTATTGTCATTGTTGTTACAATTCGGATCGTTATTTGCAAATTCTTCGATCGTTTGAAACCAGAAACCTCAACCAAAGATGAAATACCGGATTTCTAATTATTCCGCTACGACGAATACTGCCTGCCGCAAATGTGTAACGTGAGCGCACTCCAAGTCCAGTTCAGACCCCCTTCTCCCTCTTCCAACCATCACCTTTCTCTTTCATTTTTTGGATTATGTAATCACGAGGAATGCCGTCATAATCAACCTTAAAAATGTGTACTAATGTCGATTTGTTTGCCTCTATTATTTATACCATATTTTCTGTGCCTATGCTCTTCGTAACCCTTTAAGTACGAAAAAGAAGTGAAGATGAGGAGAACAAAGAATAGAACAACCAAAAAAAAAAGAAAACGAACGCAGTAAGCCTGGCTGGAAAAAGGAAAAAGTCGGTTTTTGAGAAGAAATAATTATGAATTTTGATAACACATTAATTGTCTGTAAGTTTATATGCGTATATATGGTTTGTTATAATTATACGAAATTTATTAGTTTCTGAAGAAATATTAGACAATGTAAAATTTAAAAGCAATATTTCTTGAAATAAAAAATTAATTAAGATGATAAAGTATGGTAAATAATGATATAATTTCAAATAAAATCATAGAAATACAATAAAGTTATGAATTGAAAAAAAAAAAAAAATGAAAATATAAAAGTGAGGATAATTTTTGTAAAAAGAAAAGTTCATGCAAATTGGAAAGAAAAAATAAAACGCCCCAGTATCAGTGACTAGTTACATTTAATGTGATAACATTTTCATCTTCAATATCAATGTTTTACCATCAACTATCGATTCTGTGTTAACAAATATAGAGGATGAGGACTGGTGAAGACACAAGAAAGAAAGATTTACACGAAGTTACATCCAAGAAGCGAGTGTATTTAGTGACAGTTACATAATTTAAGTATGAGTACAGTTTGAATGAGATAAATGAGTGTGTACGGAGATGGACGAATGAGTGGCGGAGATGGTAATACAGTGTAACCACAAACAGAGATATAAAATATGTATTAAGATAATCGTGTGTTTACAGGAGTGAGAGGGGAGAAGGATTGGTGGTTTCAACATCCTCCTACAATCTTTTGAACTGATCACGATTGCGGGTGTTTAAAAGTTGTTTACATTTAAATGGTGTACATTGTATTTATTTAAATTATTATGTGTAAAAAAAGGTGAGTACAAAATTTTAGAAAAAAAATAAAATTAATATATAAAAATTAATATAAAATGGTAAGGTGTGTGTACAAAAAGGTAACTGTATTGGACAAGTAAGGTAGGTATATGTTTATATTAATGAGATGTATAAAATAAATAAATTAATAACGTACATTTTTTTTTGTTACAGATATGAAAAATGAACAGCATGCAGTATATAGGGTAGGTATAGGTAATATGCGTTTTTTAATATTAATTTGATTTTAATGCATATAATTAATATAAATATTTTTTGGTGATTCAGGTATAGATCTGGTGTAGGAGATGACATATTAAGGATCTAGATTTGGAGATTCAAGGTTTTTATGGGTTAAGGATATATGTTGCTTACTGGATAGAGCTTTGGTAAGTAAGTCAGCTAATTGATCTTCATTAGCTATCTGATAAAATTCAAAGATTTTATCTTGATAAGCCTCAATCTTCTATGAATTGAGAATTTTCTAATGAGGCTTGTTTTAATACATTGACCCTATATATAGCCTCGGTTTCTTCCTCTAAAGGTTTGACTTGTAATTCCTCTGGCTTATTAGTAAAATCTGCTAATGTTTTTGTCTCATCGAACTTAACGTCACAGAATTTGTAGGATTTCATTTTAATGGGATCTAGGACTTGATAACCTACATTTGAGAATCCAACTAATTTTGTTTTCATAGCACGGGGTAGGAATTTAGGGTCGAGGTGCTTTTCTTCATTCTTCTTAGCTTTGACTGCAGATTGCTGTCAGGTTTAGCTCTCCCATGGTATCTTTTTCTGGTGACATTTGTATTAGTAATCCACCTGTCTATTACTGTTTCTACAGCTCAGGTGATCATTCCTGCAAAATAATTCTGGAAGGCATAACCTGAAACACCACAAAATTTGAATGTATGATTATAATTTATCGGCACTTAGCTGATAACTAAACAATCTAGAAAATTTTATTTACTGAATTCTGGATATTCTTATCATTATTAACCCTACAGCCTATTTAATGTAGAATACTATTCGAGGATGTGAATAATAAAAATATTAACTGAATGATCGTTTGATGTTTAAAAATTATTTTACTTCATTACCTGTGATGGACTGTGAGAAGTCCGAGATTTTTTGACGACTAAATAAAAATTATTTCGAACTAATAATGAAGTCAAAATCTGAAGACATCTTCTTAATATCAAAAGGCAATTTCAGATATTATAGTGTCCAAATTCAAACTTATGTTCAGATGAAGTCATGACAACAGTAATGGAATTTGACTCTCTTTCAGGCAATTTTAATACATTTTATTAAAGCCCAGACACATTCATATTTTGACAATTTCTTGCAAAGTGATTTGGTTTGATTTGACAGACTGGCGCCATGAGATGAATGAAGACGAACCTAAATTCAATGGAGAGTAAAAACCCATCGAATGAAATGCATGCAGCCAACTTCATCTCACCTTATCATTTCTTCTCCACACTTTTGCTTACAGTTTGCAGCCAAATTTATTTTATTTTATTATGTTTTATCATTTGTACGCTCACACTTTGCCTATTGTATGTCGACATGTATATTTGCTATCTTTCTTTTTATTGCTCGCATACATATTAATTTCTACCTTTTTTTCATATATTATCGACATCGCGTGTTTAAGAATCATTAAGCAGACAATTAAGGGGGGGAACTTTGCTAACAAGAAAGGCTAATCTATAAAAACAAATTCTAATTTTTATTCACTCTTGTTCTGACAATACTCGGTACTAGGTTTGTTTTTACAAGCAGTCCTTTTTGTGTAGGCGGATAGTAGTAAGTCCAAGTCTCAAGTCGTACGTTAAAGTCCTGGCATAGGTAATTTTATAAGTGTACCATCTGAGGATTTAGAGTAATACTTCAACTCAGATCTACCTTTGAAGACCACTAGGATGGTAGTTCGAATTCAGGATAGATTAGGTTGAATACAAAAGACAAATTAGGAATGAACTTTCGTCATAAAGGATCAGTAGTGAGGACACAAAAGTCATTTCTAGTATTGTCAGTTTTATATCGCAATTTGAGGCAATCTTTGGAAAACACCTACGAGGTGATGTATAGTCAACAATATGATCAGATGGAGTTCCTGGCATCTATTAGGAGGGAAATTTGGTGTGTTGCCGACAAACCTAAGACAAGCTTTGTTCAAGACAACTGCATTGCTCTGTCAATTGAAGGCCATGTAGAGCCTTCTTTCGCGCATAGTGGATTTGTATTTCATCTATGTCAGTAATTTTCTCACCTCACTTTTCACACACCAAAAGCTCAGAAGCCTAAAGTTTCATAATAGGAGTCTTTTACACAACACAATCACAATCACTTATGAAGACAAACAATTAGGTGAAGACAAAAGAACTTTCTGATGGTTTCCCCTACTAGTTGCCTGCAATAGCTTTTTTTTTTTTTTTTTTTGCTTTACACTTTGCTTTATCCTCTTTGTTGAAACTATAATTCTTTTGTAATTATATAATTCTACTGTTTGTTTTTGTAAGTTTTAATCCTCATAGATTGAAAACTTCGTTAGGCTCTTCTGTCGAAACTCCATGCTTACTACTGATTGATTCATCATATTAATTTTCTGAGATATGAAGACAATGTAAGCTGTGTTCCATCGTGTTCAAGGAACCTAATTCAAGTCAAAAAGAATTCAGCTGTAGAATTTAAACAAAGTTAAAAAATAAAACATCTTGAAGTCATACTATTATCAAGACCCCTCGAATCAGTGTTTCGGCTGCATGATGTCTTAGTTTTAAGACATTGTGACATCATTAAAATTTAAACACCAATATACATCAAGGTTGACTTTATGAGCCGATTCATTTCGGACACTTCAACTGGTAAAACTGTAAGTCAGCCATTAACCCTCTGAAAAAACTGATGAAAACACAGACCTTTTTTGGCTGACTACTTTTACTCTTTATGAAAAATCTAATGGAAACTTAGCATTTGCTTGATAATCACTCTATCTCCACGTGGTCAGAGTGAAAAAAAAATCGATTTGGTGCCCCCTCTACAAGACCCCCCCTTTCCACTGTTAAACCTTGAAAATGTTTGGACAGATTTTTGTGATGGATTCAGACCACAGATTATCGAATTGCCCTGTTTTTTCTTACTGGATTGCCGAAAGCTAAAACATAATCCAGATTAAAGCTGCCCTATTTTTACCACAGAATATTAAATTTAATAGAGGACGCATGTGAAACAAAAATTGGCCCTACTTTTTGAATCAAAATATCCGCCATTGCTAAGGTACTGAAAATTTTCAATCAAATTTTTATTTTCGAAGTTTCTGTTGATCGTTATTTCTAAATTAATAATTATATTTATTCATTTATTAATTTATTTACTTAAATTATTTGAGAAAAAAAATTCTGATTATTGCCCATGAGTCCGAGTAAGGGACAGGGAAATTCGAATTTGGTATCGTAGGAATGGGGATAAATAGTTTCAAAAGTGGTGCAGTTTTTTTTTGCAGTGTTTAGATGAAGGCGCGTCCTCTATTACATTTAATACTCTGTGATTTTTACACCAATAGTGAATTCTGCAATTCATTGACTAATCTTTGATGTAGCGAGAAATGTGACTACTAGTTATTAAATTAACATGTGCCGAAATCCTAAAATTTGAACACATTCATAGATTGAAAGTAATTCAAAACCTTTCCATAGCTCAACTATTGAGTTATTAAACTAAATCAACTTAAATGAGATTTATGATGCCAAAATTTGTGCGGATTGCATCAGTGATAAAATTATTGACAAACTGTGAGCCTAAGGTATGTAGAAATTCGTTTTAGGAACTGTACCCTCTCAATCCAAGAAGAATATGCTACTTATATGGTATATTACATTCAGACATAACGTTATCGATAGTTTGATGTGGAAGTTTCTAGATTCCTTAGAAGATAATATTATGATGACTTAAGCCAGAGAGGGCAAATAGTAACCTACCCCACTTATTCATGTAGAGAGGAGGTTAGGCCTCAAATTGGCTACATACTATTCCTCTGACACACAATTTTACTATAAACAAAATGTTAACCATTAGGTATACACAACAGAAACTGAATATTCAATTGTTCTTTCATGGCATTGTCCAGCTGCTCCAGTTCATCAAGTTCCCGTACTGGGATGTTTGCCGAACATTCGTTAACAGTAATAAAAGAATCAGTTAGATTGATCGGATTTTTATCGAATTTGGCTGCCAAATCATTGAGAGTATTATTCGTAACATCTGTCGAATAGAATAGAAGAAATAAATACATCTAAAATATGAGTCTGCTCTGAACTTCGATTCATGCATCACTGCAACAATATTTTTCATCTATTTAAAGGAACATTCAAGTGACATAATATTATAAGAATGTAAAATATCTACAGTATACTTACCAATTTTCCTTCTCATGGCTTTATTATCTTTGCGTAAGGCAATCAGCTCTTTATAAATATCTTCAAGAGTATTAGGTGTAGGTGATTTTTTTCTGAGAACGGGAGGCTCAGCAGAAGTTTTCTCAGGTTTGCTGTCGGCTGGTACGGTTTTGTCACCAAATTCTTCATTAAGTGACTCTACTGAGCCCCTGCTCTCCTGTACTGATCTCTTGAACAATGTAAAGGTTTGCAAGTTGAAAGCTTAAAAAAGGAGAAACTTAGGACTACAAACATAAACCTTCACCCATTATTTTTTTACATCGCCAAATTTTTTTGACAAGATTTTATCCCGCTGATCAATATCTGAACCAGAATGTGAATCTGTACCTACATGGTTTAAAACTTTTTATATTCAATTTAAAAAAAAATTATCCCTAGAAATAATTAAATAGGTAATCTACGTATCTACGTTTCAGAGTAGGTAATACTGTACAGTATTCTTTACCATTGAAAATTCCCTGAAGGTGATTGTTCTTTTTAATTTGTGGATTTTTTCCGATAATATATTAGGAGGAAGGGGTAAGCTCCTTTTACGAATTAAATCCGAAATCGTTGATTCGTGAAAACAAAGAATACCCTTTTTTTTATTATAAGCTTTTATTCTACTGACTACTGCGATTTTAAAATATACCAATACTGCGGCCAACCTTTCACATTGAAATAATATTTATTTCGAATGAAGCTAAAGTCAAAAAAAAAGTAAAACCATATCTTTTAATGATTCGTTTGTAACGAAAACTTATTTTGATATTTTTTTCAATAGCATGTATAGTATATTTTTAAATCCACTTCAAATTTTCCTCTTTAAATAATTTCTAAATTTTGAATTTCTTATTCTACAATGATGCCATTTTTGTGTAGAAAACGTGAAACAAAAAATAAATAATATAACCAGTTGTGAGTAGACCGATTCTATTAAACCGCCTGCTTACAAGACCGTCCCGACAATTTGTTAGATATTAGCTCTAAAACTTGTTACTTTCACTTTTTTTTTGTTTTCCCTCTACATTTTTTCTACCTCACTTACTTTTGCATTTACGTACCGTAACTATTATTTTCTCGCGTGTGACGAAAGAAATGAAAAAAATAAAGAAAAATGTTTTTATAGTTCCACGATTTTTGTTTTTTTAACATTATTATCAATTCTTGTATGTAGTTTGAAATCGTAATAAATGCAGACGTGCAGTAATATTGAAGACAGGAGGATGGTTCTCCCCAAAAACCCATATCATCAATATAATAAAAATTAATTAGAAACAAATTTTCAAAAGTTAATGTGGAATACCTTGTCGTGAGAGATATTCTCACCGAAGGAAATTCTACAGAATTTAAGCGTGTTCAACCACTTTGTACATAAGTACGGGTAAGCCATAACCAAGGCGAACACTGGCGTTTTTAGAGCCAGTTCGGGTGGTTTATATACGGCTTATTTACACGCACACAAAAACACGTACGTAAGGTAATACGTATGTTGGTGAGAATGGCCAGGTTAAATCATCCCTTATCGAGATAAGTGATGGTTGGCCAGTTCGTGTACAAATTGTGACATCATCTTATTGTGTCACGATTCAGTACTCATACATTACCTGCAAGTACGTGCAGGTAATTACGATCGAACGTATTTTGTGTGTTTAACGTCGCAAGGACGATTATTTGCCTGCCCTTTAGGGTGGAGACTGTCGTCGAGGGTTCCAATCCCCTATACCTTGTACGGGAGAGTCCCCACAGCTACTCCCCCCAGTTTTTGCTCCGCAAAAATGATCAAACATGCGCAAGGCCTGGGGGGACATGCGGGTTTAATGCCATTTTTGATCTGCCTCCCACTTTGCCAGGGCGCTGCCTACTGCAGCCCCAACACACTCGTAGGACTCCTTGCAAGCATGCATTTGGGCCAAGTAGTTTGCCCTGATGTTCTCTCCTCTACGCCTCGGTGGTCGGTTTTTGGTGTAGGCAAAGGGGTGATGGCGGGAGTGAGGGGGCAGTGGATGTCTAAACTGAGGCTGCCTGAGCATCGGGGAGTTTGAGTTCCCTGATGTCAAGGCAGCCATCTTTGCCTTTTTGTTGTCTGCCCTCTCCACTGTGAACAGGAACTTCATCGGTTCCCTGGTCTCCACAGGCTCCGGCTCCGGCGTCTGGGGTTCCGTCGTCCGAGTCGGTTCTGGCAGAGTCCAGGGAGGAGAGATGATGGGTGGAAGCGGAGTTGTCATTTCCACAAGAACACTCTCCACAGCTGGTGCCGTGTCCATCAGGAGTTCCTCCTCAATTCGATCAAGTTCCGACCTCTGTTCCGGAATTTGTCCAATGTTCTTGGCAACTTCTGGAACTTTTGGGTTCTTGGTGGTGTTGAGGAAGATTCGGGTTGGTAGCGACATTGGAATAGGTAAAAAGGAAAACGGAGAGCCAAAAATATCGTTTAGAAAACACTTCCAAATTATTAGACAGTTCTAAAACGGGTAAATTTACTGCTATTTTCGATTTACCATTACACTTTCATTTTAGCTTTTTCGCATCTTCTTATCAGCATGTAGAGAGGATAGCGCTTAAAATTCTCAGCCGTATGCAAGTTTTCCGGTTAAGTTCTGATTGGTTTGAGCAAAGTTATGCCTGAAATAAACTCAGAGAATATATTTTTCAAATTTTATTACAAAGGAATCTCCGTTTGTGACGTCACAACGTTGAGATTATCTTTGTGTTTGACAATAAACGCACGTTGCGATGTTTATTTCCGTATCGCATGTGGATTTGTTTATTCATGTTGTTTTCTTTTTATTGGCATTCCTCGTTTGCTTATCTCCGGAGTTTCTTTTGTCTCACGGGATTCCAATTTTTGTCGCGTATTTTTTTAGCGGATTCAAATTTACGTAGCAGATATTACTTTTTTGGGAGTAAATTCTATTTTCGTGGCATTAACCTCTCAGACATGCGAGAAGGATGGGAATTTTTACATTTTTTACTGCCTAGGGGCCTGCCTCTTTTTTGTGGGCATATGGGGGCCTCAGGATCAAATGTTTTGGTAGTAACATCGTCCAAAAACTTTACAGACTTTTTTATTTTTGATGTTTTCTCTAATTGTGAATTTGTTGTTTCACATTTTTCGACGGATTCTTCTATGTTTGTTGGTGAATCGGTCTGGATATTTTCTATGTTTTCTCTCTGTAACCTCTTTATTCTTTTATTGTCGCTTACCATGTATGCAGGCTTCAATCTGTCGATTGAAATTGTTTGAGGTTCACCTTCAATGAGTATCACAAAGTTTTTCTCATCTTGTGATACTACTTTGTAAGGACTGGCGTATGGTTTCTCCAGCGCAGATCTCATTTTTTTGTCTTTAACAAATACGTGTGAGGTATTGGCCAAGTGTTTCGAGATGTAAATCTTGGGCTGGCCATGGCGAGCTGTCTGTTCTAGAAAATTGTTGGCATCATTTCTTATATTTTGTACCATAATTTCGGGGCTAACTTCCTTCGATTTTGTGAAGAAGTCCCCTGGAAGGCGTAGCTCTTCGCCGAATGCTAATTGCGCTGCAGAGTGACCTGTATCCGTTTGTAGGGTAGATCGAAGGCCTAAGAGGATGGTAGGGAGTACATCTACCCATCTCTTTGTATCATGTGACATGATAGAGGCTTTGAGAGCTCTATGCCATCTCTCAATTTTGCCATTGCCTTGAGGATGGTAAGCTGTGGCATGACTGTGTTGAACACCAAGCTTATTTGCTAACTCTTTGAAGAGCGAGCTCTCAAATTGGCGACCTTGGTCCGTAATTATGACTTCTGGTATGCCATACCTTGCAATCCAGGTATCGTATAACCTGGCAGCTACAGTTGGAGCTGTCATCTCATATAGAGGAATTGCTTCTGGCCATCGTGTTGCCCTGTATATTATCGTTAACAGGTATCTGTGTCCTTGAGATGGTGGCAATGGGCCTACCAAGTCCATTTGTACTGTTTTAAACCACTCTGTTTGTTTGAAGGATTTGAGGGGCGATTCAGTGTGTCTTCCTACTTTGGATTCTTGACAGTTCAGGCAACTGCAAGCCCATTTGTTGCAGTCAGACTTCATTTGTGGCCATACAAACCTTGCTGAAATCATATTAGCACTACATTTTGGCCCAGCATATGGCAGATTATGTACACTGTTGAAAGCCAACCTGCGATATTTTACCGGTAGAAATGGCCTATTCTTACCTGTTCTGACGTCACATGTTAATAAAACATCAGTACCGGGGAATTTTTGCTGTCTCAATTTGAGAGTAGTATCATCGTTTGATAACAACTCTTGCAATTCTGCATCCTTAAGCTGTGCTTTAGCTATTTCAGCATAAGGCAATTGGACAGGAGCCGAGATAGCTTCGATTCTACTCAAGGCATCAGCTGGAGTGTTAACTTCTCCACTTATATACTGAATGTCAGTAGTCAATTGACCAATATAGTCTAATTGTCTTTGTGTGTTTAACATCGCAAGGACGATTATTTGCCTGCCCTTTGGGGCGGCGACTGTCATTGAGGGGTCCAAGCCCCTATACCTCGTACAGGAGAGTCCCCACAGAAAAGCTTTTATTTTTTTTTGGCTTTAGCTTCATGTGAATTAAACATTATTTTGTTTTGGAATGTTGTCTGCAATATTGGTACATTTTAAAATCGCAGTAATGAATAGAATAAAAGCTTACAATGAGCATTGACTAAAATCAACTTCAGTCACCAGAAGTGTTTGAATCTTTTTTTGGGATTGAATGATTAATTTTTTCTTAATTTGGTGGGCATTTTCTAGTATTCAAAGTCAGTTATACCTGTTAAGTGAAATTGTCCTTATCCAGTTGTAGGTAGGTATATTCATTCCAGTGATTCCTCCTTTTGGAAACTGCTATCATATTTCTACTTGTAAACTCTCTGTACCATAATACAAACTTACATATTCAAAAATGAATAAATAAATCCCCAAAATCTTTATGAAACTGAAGAAATGGTATTTGTGGTTAATAGCTATACAACTGGCGTATCAAAGGGGGAATTATGGCATTAGTCACCTGTAATGGCAAAAAATGGCATGTGTCTTACTTGGATAAGTTAATAACAATTAATCTATAGGTTTTTCAGCTCGATACCTACATCTAATGAGCTTTAAAGGTGTCCCATTGTGCAAAATTCATTTTGAAAGTATCACGTTGTGGACCGGGACTTTTGACAATTATTTGTCATATTGTGACAATAATTTCATCCAATCACAGGCCAGTATTCATTTTTGAGTCAAAATATGAAATTGCCATAGTGTGACAAAAAAAGTCACATGGTAGCAGCTATTTGTCAAGTGGTAGCAATTCTGAAAAGTTGTTATGTGACAGTTTTTTGCCACATTGAGGCAATTTTTGAAAATATTTCACTGTGTGACAGTTTTTGTCACTTGTGGTACTTCTTAAATGCTTCACTGTAACATACATTTTACACGTTGAGGTAGTTTTATGAATGTCAGAGGGTGACATTTTTTTCTCACACTGTGGCAATTTGGAAATGCTTGTTTATGACATATATTTGACATGGTGTGGCAATTTTAAGCGTCTAGAAATTCAAGTGATATCATTGTTTCCTGCCCATTTCTATCCCTGTACCTCAGATGTTGGCTCATTTTTTTTACATCTTGGTGCAGTCCATATTATGTATGGGTCAAATAGTCAAAGCTGATCATGAATTTCATTATCAGTGTCACACTTGAAGTTGAAATTCAATGTCCCCATTTGTTCACTAATATATATTGAAGTGGATGAAATTACTAATTATTTTTTAGTGAATATAAAATTATAAAAATTTTGAACCGAGAATTAAGATTGCAAAATATATACAACAAAAATGCAACGTAAAGTAATCATCTTATGTAGGTACTTAATTTTATTAAAACCATGCTGTCTATTAACTTTTGAGACTCAAAATATAATAATTGCCAAAAATGTATGTTTGGGAATTGTGATCACTATTCATTTCGATGAATTGAAAAACAATTGCAAGAAAAACGAATTATAATATTACAATATTAATTTTACAACTGTAACAATGGAAGAAGTTGATCGAGAGTAAAAATGTGAGAGAAAAAGGAACATAGCAGCAAAAATGATAATGAAAAGGAGGAATGAAATGATAAGCTCTTAAGTGATGTTAAAAAACACTAAGAATCAAGTAACAGACTCCCTCCCATGAGTCCAAAAATACTTCTTATAAACGTATTGTTTTTCATACAGAATTTTGTGTTCTTATAGCGCAACAGGTTATATGATATTATATCGAGAATTTTCTTATTACATTAGTTCTAATCATGTTTCATGTTTCTCAGGGATGGACAATGAAATTAGCCCCGTCGAGGATTTTATTTTTGTCAAGGATATCTATGTCAAGGATTTCACCCTCTTCGAGTAGATGGATCTAGTCAAGATAATCAATCTAGTCATCGCGATCAATTGCCTTGTCAACACAATCCATCTTCTTGTCAACAAGATCATTCAAGTCAATGTAATCAATAAGATCAGTCAGGCCAACATAATAAACAAGATCAGTCTAGTCCATATTATCAACAAGATCAATCTAACCAACTAAATTAACGTGATCAATCTCAACACGAACAAAATCATGGTAATTCTTCACAATTCTACAAAACACCTTGCAGTCTCCAAGGCAAATACCACCATGTCTGACTGTAAACAAATCATATTTATGGCCAAACCTTTCACATGTCACATGCCATGTATGAGGCTTCAATGGACACTATAATGCTGATTGTCCATAAGGGCAGAAGGTGTGTTAGTCATTGCTGGCAGGGGGAACATTTGTCATGTGAATGCCATATACTCAATGCATGTGCACAAAGTAAGGATTAAACATTATCATAATATAGTAATAGATTTACAAAATTAATACTTTAATTTTTTTTCTTAAAGTCAGTAAGAAGCTGCTGCTGTACCAGAAGCATTAGATCAACACGAGGAAGTAAATCAACAAGAAGACTTACAAAACAAGTCAGTACAACGAGAGGCTGAAGTACAACTGAGAAAATCAACACGAAGAAGCAGCAGGAGTGAAATTTGAAACAAACAAAACAGTGCAGTTGCGTGCATTAGTGGCTTAGTGCAATGAGCCAATGATGAATGAATGAATGATAATTAAATCTTAAATGATTTACAAATTACATCAGGATGAGGTGAAACAAAGTTTGTAATTTCTTTCTCTTCCTCTTAATATGGACAATCATTCGCTAACTATAAGAATAATTATTTGTCTATTTACAAAAAAATTTAAGTATTGAGCTCGCCCCTTCAGTCTATTACTATTACACAAACTAATCGAAAGTCTGATGAGACTAACATGTAAGACTAATAGTTCCCAATATATTTATTTGTTCATAGTGTTGATACTTTCGTTCATTGTGAAGTTTGTTTCAATATTAATAATTGCATCTGATAATGATGCTGAGACTGAAACTGGCAATAGTAATAATGGTCACTGCAACTACTCAGACAATTTAAAATCAGAAACTGGGTCTACATCTACATCATCTGAATCTGACTCTGATCACTTGAATTCAGCCACAAGTGTTACATTGGATTTAGAATTAGATTCATGAATACTAAGTATAATTTATCCACTAATAGCTCTGTTCCTACGCTGGTTTAACAGATTCTGTTAATGCATTCGCCAGCAGCTGAGCTCATGAGGTGATGGTAATTTACCAGCAAAACTATTTTTCGTATTTCATTGTGTTTTGAAAAATGTATACATGATATTTTAATTTTATTAAATGAAAATAAGATATATTATTCTCGATCATATTTTTAAAACTGAAGATCACCCTATGGTTTTGAATTTTATTGTAAATTAGTTGCTGAAAATAACTACACTTCTCTCAATGTGGCTATTAAAATTTGGAATAAAACTTAAAATTTCTGATCACTGCACTCATCAAGTTTCTCAAATTTTTCATTGGAGATTAAACTTATTGTTGTTTAGGGAGCCCAAATTCTCAGATTCCACACACCTCATTATCTAGATTTTAATTGAAATACAATTCGAATAAAATTATTTTATTTTCTAAACAGTCAACAGAAAAAAAATATATCCAATATAGTTGACTGGTAGCATCTGAACAAAGCTATTTTAAAACATGAAACCAAATCAATCAATAATGTGATAAAAAAAAGTTTACACATATATTTGTTTATTTTCTCCAAATTCCTTAATCCTCATTTCTATTTTCTCATTTATAGAATTCC
Source organism: Ericerus pela (assembly GCA_011428145.1). NCBI lineage: Eukaryota > Metazoa > Arthropoda > Insecta > Hemiptera > Coccidae > Ericerus > Ericerus pela. The sequence continues at coordinate 16,865 of WOFM01001850.1, forward strand.
AAACGGAAATCTAAAACGAGTCGTCATTCCAAACATAATATGAAATTGAAGAAGTTGAAGAAGTAAGTTGATCCTGTGACAACTGATTTAGGAATTAGGCCTATGCTTCATTTATTTACTTTACATGACATTCCCAACAAAGGTTCTTGCTTTGTTATATTTGCAGAAACGAAAGCAAGAAAAATTTTTGAATAAACCCATTTAAGAAGAAGTACCAACAGAAATTCTACCCGGAGTGGTGTCAGCATTTTAAGTGGATGACAAAATCTCAAATCCAGAAAGATTGTTATCACTTTTATTTTTGGTACTTTTCTAAAGATTTAAATAGGGTATCGGATGTGATTTTCAGTAAACATATTTTCAAATTCTTAAAAAAAAATAAAAAATATCAGTGAAAACCGCATTAAAATTGGTTAGATAGAATGGGAGAAAATAAATGGTAAAGTTGAGTTGTCAAAAAACGTTGAGATATTTTTTGAGCAGTGGGTGTGATGTCATAGAATTGACATATCAGCTAACTTTTCACCTTGTTCTCAGGTTTCTCATTACTTGTAAGAAAAATAAGATTTTTGTATTTGTGCTCAGAAACTTGTAAAACATTATAAACAATATAACACACAATAAAATGTGAAAAGTCAAAATTAGCTAGTTATATCTGAACCACTTTTATCACATTATAAGGAGTTGAATGAAGAAATACATGTCAAAATAAAACTTTGTCTAAAAAATTACCAATACTGTATCACACAATATAATACGGAAATTCAAAATTAGCCATTTTCAGAGCTCCTGTGGGATCACATAATAGGTAAAATTAAGAAATTGCGTCAAATTCAAAATCAGCTAAAAACTATTTCCAATGATGTATTACACTACAAAATATGAAAAGTCAAAATTTCCCCTCATTTGAGCCTTGGGGTCAAAAATGAGTCAAATGAATAAAATAATGTCAAATTTGAACTTGGTGCCTCAAGAAACATTACAAATGATGTATTTCATAATAATATGTAAAACAACAAAATTGGGCCCTTTTATGAGTTCCTTGGGGTCAAAAAATTGATCAAATTAAAAAATTATAGACAAATTTGAACTCAGCACCTTAAGAAACATTAAAAATGACGTATTACATACTAAAATGTAAAAAAACAAAATTGGGCCCTTTTTTGAGTCCCTTTGAGTCAAAATATTGATCAAATTGAAAAACTTAAGGTCCGAATTGAACTCAGTACATCAAAAAATATTTTTTAAGGCATAAACAAACAATATTTTACCACCTTTATGTTGAGTTGGATAATTTCAGTGTATATATGTTGAAAGTTCCAAGAAAATGAATTTTTGGCCTATATCTGCTGCCCCTTTCTTATTTTTGGGATTTCAAAAAAAAAAAAAATTAGATGTGATACTCAAGCACCCTTATACCAATTTTCAACTTTCTACCTCAGTGGGAAGTACAAAAAATAAATGCAGATAGAAACCCAAACTTATTGAATCTTATTCACTTAGGTGATAATTTAGACTTTGAGCTTTCTGTGCCAAAAGTTTTCTTGGGTCCTGAAATGAAATGTGCGCCCACCCTTGCTTCAAAGTCATTTTTTAAAGTCAGTTTTGTTCAGTAAATTTTCACCAAAAATCTACTTAAAAAGGAAGTATTAATGAGATGTATTGAAACCAGCAACCTCTGATAATGCAAAATACAAAAATGTCAATTCTATGACATCACAACAACAGGGTGCGCATCAAGGTACTGTTTTTGGTGCAGCGCAACTTTGACATCTTATATCTTCCTTTCTATTTAATATTTTTAAAAAAAATTTCAGAACCTTCATTCACAGGCTTTAGACTATATCTCCCATTAATTTCAGGTAATTCTGAGAGTCATGTCCGGTACCCTATTGCGGATCAGATGGTTTGGTAGCAGCTGAGAGACACAAACTGTGAAAATCTCATTTAAAATGTAGTAAAGGTTTTTCTGGGATGCAGAATGTTTTGAGCCCAAGACCATAGCAAATACCATTCAAATTAATAACCGAATTAAAGAAATTGAAGTAAGAGTATCAATGTTTATTGTAAAGCATAATTTGCCTTTTGCTATTTCCAATCATTTTACCGCACTTATTCAAAGTTGTAGTGATAGCTCCCAAGTTATTAACAAACGGACAAATTCACATACTAAATGTACTAGTATTGTGAAAAATGTGATCGGAAGAGGAAGTTAATCCTTGCTGCATGAAATTCTGAGTAAGCAAAAGTTTTCTCTACTTATTGATGAAGCAACTAATATTTCGGGTTTGAAACATTTTACATTAGTTGTGAGATACTTACTTAATGATAATGTTCGTGATGATTTCCTTGCCTTAGTACCAGTAACTAGTGCCAACCATAAGACATTATATGGGTTAATTGTAAATTATTTTGAAAAAGCAAATATTCCCTACAAAGAGAATATGGTTGGTTTTGGCTCTGATGGGGCAAGCTGTTAAGTTTGGACGTAATAATTCTGTGACGAAGAAATTGAAAACTGACATTCCAAATCTGTTTGTGTTGAAATGCATGTGCCATTCTTTGGCTTTACGTGCCTCAAAAGTAGCAGACAAATTTCCACCTTACGTAGAAGAATTATTACGTGATGTTTATAATTACTTGAAATATACCTAGCAAACGAAATTCCGAATTTGCCAAATTCCAAAAACTATTGGAATTTCCAGAACACCATGTACTGAAAGTCTGTAGTACAAGGTGGTTGTCTATGAAACAATGTGTTCTGAGATTTGTAGAACAGTATGACGCATTACTGAAATATTTTGACAATGAAGTGAAGAGTCCTACAGCTGGTCATGATGTGAAGAAGATTCTCAATTCCTTGAAAAATCCATGGACCATTTTATACTTGACATTCATGAAACATGTGGTGCCATTTATTGCAGACTTGAATTTGATATTTCAGAGTGAAGATCCACAGATTCATCTATTATTTAACAAGATAGAAGCAACTTATAGAACAGTTTTGGAATTTTATATGAAAGATGAATACTTGCAGCTGACAGATACTAAAAATATTCAGTACAGTAACCATGAATATTTTGTCCAGTTAGAAAAAATTGATTTGGGACCATATGTGAATGTCGATATAACGGCTATAAAAGGCTCTGATGCCAATGTAAAGCAGTTTTGTACTTTATGTCTTAATTTTTATGTTGAATTGGCCAATCAGATCAAGCAGCATTTTCCCTTTGGAGATCTTCAATGGATATTATGCAGTATTTTGGTTTTATTAGTCCCAGCTATTTCAAAGATATCAAAAGTGTAGCACCTGTTTCTGACGTTTTCAATTTTGATGTAGTAGCTCTCGACACTGAGTATAAATTGATGAAAAAACTATGAGAAACTTCAACAGTGATGATGAAAAAAAATATTGGGCAAAAGTGGGAGAACATTCAAATTTTAAAAATATACTAAACCTTCGTAATATTGTTCATATTCTGTTGCAATATCATTCTCAAAGCATGTATGATTTTAAAAATTAATTTTTTGTTTATACCAGTTTTCTTATCTTTTGAATTTTCTAAAATCATCAAAATGCTATTTTAACAAATCCTAAAACTTTTTCTATCATCAAAAATGTATGATTCTTCATACATATATTCTCATTGTTATCAATTTTTTTTGGAAATTTCATTAGCTCTGTTTGATTGAAGTAAACGACTACACCAACTTACACCAGGAGTACCATTTCACAAATATTCAAGTAAAACTGGGCGCAAAGTCCCTTAATATTCTTACATTTGTGGAATTGCCCCTCATGTGTGGGTTGGTGTAAGTTGGTGTAGTTCAATCAAACAGAGCTATTGCTACTTCATCTTCTTTTATTTCATTATTTTTCTTTAATTGCTTTAACATAATATGTTGGCATTACATTACCAAAAAGATATTGTATCTTAAAAATTATTTTTTAGTTATGCCTGTTGTTATTTTATTTGAATCTTTTTTAATTTTAAAAATGCTACTTTAACAAATTGTGAAAAGTTGTATCATCAAAAATGTTCCTAATTTCTACTACTTAGCACTTATATTTTTTTCACAGTCATTAATTTCATTTTTATACTTTCATTGCTCCTTCGTCTTTTTTTATTTTTTAAGCTTTATTTTTGTCTTTAATTGCTTCAGCATAATAATGTTGGCATTTCAGATTACATTGTTAAAACATGTATGATTACAAAAATAACTTTTCAATTATACCTGTTTTTTTATTCCTTAATGTCACGGTTATATATCTAACAGAATAATCAAATACACAAGTTGATAAAAAGAGTGTATTGGATAGTAGCTTTATAATACATAAACAGTAATAAACATCAAGAATTAAAGTGACGTGAGTATTTATGAATGGAATAATAAGAGAAAAATAGTTTGAAAGTAATGATGATGATGATAATTAGTAATACGAATTTGAGAAGTATTATGAACAATATGAAAATATCGTTACACTTAATTTTTTGACAATTTTCAAAATGCCATTTTAAAAAATGTTACAACTATTTCCAGATTTTCATCATTTAGTGAACAATTCTACAACTTAGTACTTATATCTGGTTGTTATTATTTTCTGTTTTGTACTTTTATTGAACTTTAATTTGATTAAATTTTGTTTTTAGCATTGGATGAAAAGGGGGCAGTTTATTTGTGGTGTTGGTGTTTAATTTTTTTTCTTCATATTTTGAAACTTCGTATTCATTTTTTGTCTCAATGTGACAATTATATTTTTGTGACAATTTTATTTCTCTCCAACTTGTTTTTTCCTCAATGTGTCAAAAATATGTGGATTTGACAAATTGAGGTAAAATATTTTTGTGACAGGCTTGAATTTTGCCCAATGGGGTAGTTCCAAAGTTTTTAAACTAAACATTTTCACATCATGTAGCTTGATAGTGTGTGTGTGTGTGTGTGTGTGTATTGATATGGAGATTTATATTTTCACAATGAAATATGCGCTGCTTTGGATGCGCAGAAACTACAACTCCAATTTCTACTTTTCTATATCTTAGGATTGGTTTTTCAATACCAGGTATGAAATTTAACATTCAGAAAATCCTATCTTACTCGTAGTTCAATTGGCCAATTAAACTAACCAAGAGTCTAACTGAGGTTGGAAAAACCAATACTTAAGTTACATGTTTTTAAACCAAAGTGCATATCTATGGAGCATTGAAGATCTCTTTAGCTGTATGTCTGTGTTTGAAATAAACCTCTCTTATTTCACTTAATGATTACTCAGCTTCTATTTGAGTTACAAAATTGTGGTTGGTGTTCCTGGGAAGAAGATAAAATTTACAAAATTTATACATAAATTTTTAATTTTCTTTAGCTGTTTGAAAATAAACAAATGAAAGAAATTATAATTAAATAATATTGAATCTGAAACCTCTCCTCATTCGCTATTCAAGATAGAGATCTGGAGTTTGCATTTATGGAAAGAAGAAAAAATTTATGTTTGTTCGTCTTTAGCTGCAGAAAAATAAACGAACAAAAAAAACATGCAAATTAATGGAAAACTTGCTGTATTTTGGCTCTAGAAACATCACCTCTTTTAATCAATAATTCTTCATCCTCTATTTAAACTAGAAAGCTTGAAGTTGGTACTACTGGAAAGAAGAGAAAATTACTCAAATCTGTATTCCATCAATGTTTTTGTTCATTCTTAGTCACTTGAAAACAAATGAATTAAAAAACAACTAATTTTGCAAGCCAATTAATGCAGTTAAGGAATTCATAGTGGTGTGATCTGATGACAATATGATGATTTGTGATAAATAGTTATAGGACATCATCGAAGTATGAATATTTTTAATTAAGGCTATATTTGGGCATATTTGAATATTGACTTGTTTCTTACTGCGTGAAGACGAGTGCCAAAGAATTTTTTTGACAAAGACAATGATAGTTTATAAAAGAAATGAACTGTATAACTTTCCTGTTTGGTGTCAGGAATTCATCCACAGGAATGTGTTATACATGATAGATGATATAGGATGTAACAAATAATTTTAATAAATAATTGTGAATGGAAATATTCGTTGAATACTCATATTCTCCGAGAGCTGTACCCCTGCCCCCAGAGTAGTACCACAAATAACTAACTCATCATTTTATGATTAATGCACGTAGCATCAATATATTAGCCTTGTATCAAAATACAAAAAATTAGAGATGAATAAAACTAATGTGTTTGTTTTATTAAATGCATATACATTACAAGCTGCTCCTATCCTTTTGAAGAATTTGATGTTATTAAAGATTCAAAAATACTATGTATGAAAAACTACATCTTAAGTTAACTTTCTATTCGAATGGACTTGTCGTATGAAAGAACGATTCTAATTCCTAAGTAAAACTCAAGCACTGGTTTCCCGGTATGTACTGAGGGATGAAGAGGGTAGACTCTCCAGAAAGGTTTAGAGTTAGCAGAATTATCTGATTGGCATTTTTAAGTAGTTATGAAATTGCTCGAGTATTTGTACCCACGGGTGGAAGTGAGTACCTTTTTCTTTTCATGATCTTCTAAGCATTTTGGCACTATTTTTGAGTATTCATTGGTTTTTTTTTTTATATTTACTCCTTTTTTGCGTCGAGTCTATTTCCAGGCGTAATTTTGATCAGATGGTTTGAAAATTTTAAATACATATTTGGATACTACCAAGGAAGAACTCTATTGTTTTTTTGTCTGGATCGGACGCATGGTCCTTCCAGTAGGTTAGTTTATATGAATTTTTTATTAATCAGCGTTAAGGTTGCAGTTTTCAATCGATAGGCCTGACATTTTGTATACATATGTGCTTTATGTCAAGGACAATACCAATTTTTATGCGGAAAGGCCTTACAGTATGTCTGGTAGGGTCGATTTCGTTGAATATTTGGTAGATTAATGACTCTAAAAATAGTAATTTTCAAGCTGTAGTCCCAAAATTTGGTACAGGTATTGATTTAAAGTATATCTAACATGTTTCCAAATTTGGTTTCTATTGGTGTTATGGTTCATTCCCTGGGGCTTTTGGAAGGTTACGAAGGTGGAGAAAGGCCTATAGCCGAGTCATTATTTCAGGAGGGGCAAACAGATTTTTTGGGGGGCAAGCCTAAAGACAGTTATTTTCCTCAAAATTTTTTGATCGCATATGTATACAAATATTTTATTTTGTAAATTTGTAGAGGAGGCAAATATAATGACCAAGGAGGGCAGCGCCCCCATTTTCCCCCTGACTACGAGGAAAAGTGAAGAATTTTTTTGGCTTATTGAGAAGTCACCCAAAACATATTACATCCGTAAAAATCTTTAGTACCTAACTGTTAATTCCATTTGAACATTTGACTATATCGTACTGGAGCAGTAAAGAACGATGATTTCTGGTAAGACATGCCGACGCAAAATACACAACTACTGCATTCTTTTTAATATACTTTGCACTACATTTAAGTACACTATCCCGTGAATTTAAGGAATAACTTTATCAAAATATGTATTCTAAATTGGTGAACTCAAGTAAAATATTAAAAATACGCAGAAGGTACTCTAACCTAAGGGTTGTCTAATTTTACAATGGCATGTCTTGAAATTAAAAAGTGCATTGGTCTTATGGAGCTTTACTGGTCCAGTACAATATAGTTAAAGACTTGAACCAAATTTTCAATCTTATTCTACCGCACTTTAGGTTATTAAACGCATATTTGTGCTTTCATTCACCATTCACAACTATCCTGATGTCACAATTTGCTGATTAAGGTCCTTCATTGGTCAAACTTGATTTTTTCCTCGTTCATTAAATTTAGCTGTTGGATTCTTTACTTTTTTTTCTCATCAAATCCAGCAGATGACCTTCGTACATGAATTTTTCATTCGCTTTCAATGAGCAAAAACAGTAAGTTCTCAAAAAATACTCTCATGATAATTTGCAGCTTGCTCAAAGTATTATATCATAAAGATGGTTTCTTCGTTAGTAAGTTGAAGGTGCCCAAAAGATGTCAGTAGGTATAGGTGCAAACATTTTATATTTGTTTTTTTTCTCTTTTTTTTTCACCATATTTTTTACTTTATTTTCTTGCTAGCAGATTACATGTACATACTTTGCTGCATACCATCTCGCTTAATGGTTTCCCATCGATTCAGATCATTATTGCCTCTACTTCACTTTCACTTTCTGCTCAGTGGTCACAACAAACTATATACTATTTTTTTTTATTTTGTCTACCTCTTGAACCTACGTTGATAGCTCTTTGTAAAAAACAAAAAAAATAATAATAAGTAGGTAGGTATTTAATAAGTATTAATATTTATTATTATACGTTGAAAAGCACCATACATAATGAGTATTAACTTACTCTATAGGGTAAAGTTAAAGTAGGAGGTAAATCATACCGTTCGTCGAATAAACTGGCCAAATAATCACAGAACTGAATTTTTTACTTCCTACTTGAATAAAGGCGACTAAGGAAAATCAAGAAATGGTAAGTTCTTTTTATGAAAAGTTAAAATAGCATTTATTAATCTGTTTCACATTGAAGAGATTAGTAACATTAATTTGCTAATACACTAGTGCAGCAAGTTTGCATCCCAAACCAGCATGCTCCACAAAGGCTCTTTACTAACAGATATGTGCATGAGGGTGATAAAAATTGAACCAATATTTTGTGTTACTTTTGTTATGAATTATAATGGATACAAGGTCTCTGGCGAAACGATTTGAGAACTTCTTTCAAAAATCACAATAATCTGCATTATTTTGTTTCTGAGAAACTGCAAATGAATATAAATGCAAGGATGGCCGGAATAATTAGCATAAATTCTAATTTCAGGCCTGCATCCCTATACTCCCATGGTGTCCCAAAGGAAGCTATATTTTTGGGATTGGGAACAATGCCAAATAGACACGTAGTGGCAGTGAAATTTAAACCTAAGAAATTTAAGTGTGGACCCCAATTCTCAACAATTATGATAAGCTGCTCCAAACATTAATTTTATTTGCAGACATCTGATCCAATATTGAAAGGAAAAATCATTTGCTAAACGGATGAAACAAATTTTAGGACTAAACTTGAAATAAAAATAGAAGATGATACAAAAGGGAAAAATTATGTATAAGTTTATTTTAGGTTAGATATCAGCTAAATTTCACAAGTTTTTTTATTTTCTTCATACAGTTTTAATTTCTTTATTGTTTCCTCCAAATTCCTTTGGTAGAAAGTGTTACGGTAGCGAAACGATGCTAATTAGATTGCAAGCAGGATTTAGAATTGACTGAATTGTGAAAATATAATTACAATTTAATTAATGAGTGGTACTTTTTGAATGCACTTATTACGTTTGTATAATTGGTTTCAGATTAAGGATTGAATGAGTAAAGCAATTTTTCTGAGGTAGCCTAGCAGAAATAATAATTCATTGCTATCGATGGCTTCAGTTATTTTCCTTTCAAACATTAATGTAGCATTTGTTACATTACATAACGTTATCCTCAATGAGGCATTTGCATGCTTACTGCTGTACTGTAGTAGAAGAATAAATCTGTTAAAGCATATGCTTCAGTGTTTAAATAACACTATTACCCGTTTTTGATGAGGCAATTGCCCCATTCATGCTTCACAATAGATTCCTACCGTGGAAATTTGCAACTATTAAAAAAAAAAAAAATTTGCAAGGTTGCAAGAGTTGTTACAGTGAGGGTTGTAATGTGGTGTAAAAAGACCAGGTAAAGTGGTCTCTAGCTTGGATTGTAGAAAATAATAATTGGGGCGGATACAAAAATTTAAGATTTTACAAGTCCTTATCACTTATCAGATTTCATTTTCAATTCCCTACTTTACAAATTTTGAATATTTTTCTACTTTATTTTATTGATTTTGGTTTGATGAAAATTGAATTGAAGTAAAATATATCAATTCATTAGTAACAAATAAAATTCAAAACAGATTAAAAACAGACGTAAATTTATTTCAATAAAGGACACAACATGAATTTTGTACGATGTGTCTCACATGTTGTGATTAAAATGAAGAATGATACATTGAAAATAAAATTTTTACCGTTTTTAAATGCGCTCAACTACATATCTTAATTCCCTTTTTAAACTCTTGATAGTGTCTTAGCATCCAATGTTTGGTTAATGAAATTCCTTAATTCTTATTAATTTTTTGTGAAAAAAAAAAGTGAAAAGAGAACACTATCTAAAAATGAACTTTAATAAAATGATTTTCTCATTGAATTCCAACTCCCCCTATTGAATCCTATTATAAGAACAGAAAATAGAAATAAGAACTGATAAGAACTTGTAAAAATTTTTTTTTTTTTGTAGCTGCAACCATTATTTTCCATAATTTAAGCTCCAGTGTAAAGTGGTTGCATTGACTGTAATTTCAACTATTTTTCAAGGTTGCAAAATTGGTGGAAAAAACCAATGTACAACCTTGAAAAACAGTTGAGATTACAGTCAATGCAACCACTTTACATGGTCCTTTAACACCATATTACAACCATCATAGCAACCACTCTTGTAACCTTACAAAACAGCTAACCTTATAATCTGTCCCACCATTTTACAACCTTCAAAAGTTGTTGAAATTTCAATCAGTGCAACAATTTAATAAGTTTGAAAAGTATGGTTGAGATTCTAATCTACGCAATTACTTTACAAAATTGAAAAGCAGTTGAGATTTCAATCTACGCAACTACTACATCACTTTGAAAAATAGTTGAGATTTCAATCTAGAACTGTAATTTTGAATGTTCCTGTGAGTTAATGAAAAGTCCTTAGGTGTCATTAGTGTTTGTTAACATTAGTTAGTCTGAAAGTGACAACAAAATTCACATTTTTAGCAAATCTTATTAATTATCTAGCAGATTGTAGATATTTATTTAATTATACCAGATTCATGACGAAATTTGAAAACGTCGTTGTTGGTGAAATTAGTCATTGCTTTTTTAATCTTTTTATTTAGTTACAGTTAATTTAGACTACAAAAATGGATCAAATCTTTGGCAATGGGAAGAAGAAAGCTCCTCCACCAAATTTGAATAAAGTAATAACTGGGATAAATGTGTAATTTTTTCGCATCTTTTCAGTATCTTCTTTTATCAGTTTATGCTAAATTTTGGACTCTTGAAAGGAACAGAAACAAACTCGATGTGGAATTGAGAAATTGTAGAGATTCAATACTGAATGTGAGAGAAGCCCAGCCAAAAATAGTGTGAAGCAAAAAGCCTCACAACTATTGAAACAGTGGGAAATGTATAGTTGGTAGCTGTTTTTGGAAAACTGACATTAATATTTCAATTCGTTTACCTGAAGTTGTTAAAATCAGAAGCTTGCTCCACGGAAGTAATCGAACATTTAATATAGAATAAGCTAATTTTGCTGGGCAGTCATTGGAGGATACTCATCCAAAGGTAGCTGCCATGAAAACTGGTGTTAAAGAGATGCAGAAAGAATTTAAGAAAATTAGATTTACAATATCAAGATACCTCATTTCATTTTTTACAATTTGATAGTTTTCAATTTGAATTGTGTAATTTGTGGAACTGCAAAACTTCTGAATGAAAGCTTTGTCGACTTCCTGTGTATTTTTTCTATGAATCTCAATTTCTATCATGTACTTTATTTAACAAATATTGTAATACGCTTATTCTTAGTCTAATGTATTTTTTTCTTTCATTTTAAATGTTTTAATTGGTGTTTGTAGCTATCGAATTATTTACTTTTTTTTTCACCCAAAATCTAAATTACAAAAAACACACAAACACTGTGATTATTTAAAATATTGTTGAGTATGAAAGTAGACTAGTTCGAAGTAATAGCTGTGTTCGACATGAGGAATATTCTTTTTTACTAAAATTCTGTTCTTATAATTTTTTAGTCAGGCTATTCCCATCTTACAACAATATGTACATAACTTGAAATCATATGCTGATAACACTGTAATCACATCTTAGATGTCATGAATTCATTTCACATTCTTGAAATTGTCCACTATATGTATATTTTAACCCAAGTAAGAATTGATGTTGCCTTATAGAGACATTCACATTGTAAAAAATATAGCATGCATAAAAAGAAGAGAAAAATTTTAAAAATGAGAAGGAAAATGAAAACTTAGTCGATCGATAGTTGTTTAAACGATCCTTCCATTCCAAATAGATCATCGTGTGTTTTTGGTTTTCCTGGACGCTTAGTTTCATCCGCTTTTATGTTTTCTTCAGCTTGAAACCATTCTCGATAGGTGACCATTTTATCTAACCATTGTTCTGAGAAAATGAACAATAGAAAATTAATAACAATGGACTTACAATGCATCTTGAATAGGCTTACAAAGATAGACTGAAATTTTATAGATGTTGATGTATCTAAAGCAGGAATACTTACTATTGATGTCCGCTATAGGTCCAGCTGAACCACCATATTCTTCAGGAAGCATCTCCTTTGGTACATATTCATACAGTGAATTTAAATCGTTGTTAACGGATATTATTTACTTTTTTTTCATGCAAAAACTAAATTAAATTCACACACTGAGGTTATTTGAAATATTGTTGAATATGAAAATAGACTATTTTGAAAGTGCTGTTCTTATAATTGTCTAGTCAGGATATTCCTATCTTACATCAATAAAAAACACATACGACTTGAACATGAACAGAATAGCTTCACAAAAATTTTTTTAGAACAGAATTGAATAACACTTTTTGCCATAAAGAATATAACTACGGCAAATAGTTTGATAAAAGAGCAGACCTAAAAAATTTTATGGGGAATATTCCGCAATGAAAACGGAACTGAACTTTATCATTAGTGAAATAGCATCCCAAAAAATGTTGAATCTGTTCTTTAATCGAACTTTTTACCACGTCAAACAGGACTAATGTCATAAACAAACTTCAGAATTACACTCAAAATTCATGAAATATGCAATGAAGTGAAAACAATATACGGTGATGCTCTATACTTATATTTCCAGTAAGTAAAGTCAATTCTACATTTACTTATTAATAATAAAATTTCATTCAAAAATCGAACGAAATTATTACCAAACTTCGTTAAGTCTAACAATTGTTCATAATAAGGCTCCAGAGCTACTATTTGACAAGCTTGAAAAGAAGTTGAGAATTGAATCGATGTAACCACTTTGCAACCTTTAAAAGTAGTTGTGATTTTTACCTGTGCAACCACTTCACCTGCTTCTTTTGCACCATTTCACAATCTTTGATGTAATTATTATTGCAACCTTGCTAAATGGTTTATTGAAATTACGCAAAATGATTTTTCCCATTTCTTGCAAACATTATGGGTTGAGGTAAAATGTGTGCAACCCCTTATCACAAATACGATTTTGGTGTTCAAAATCAATAAAACAAAAAATATTGGTAAAAAGAGTTATTACGTAGATACAGTCTATATCACACTAAAACGTTATTGATATAATTATTATTTTACTGGACAGCCTGTTCCTCATTTTCTACTATAAAGGTTGGCTCCTGAGATATATCAGATTACTCCCCCTGTGATAATGGCTCCATAGCTGGTTTAGTTCCCCCATGGTATCTTTTTCTGGTGGCATTTGTATTAGTGATCCACCTGTCTACTACTGTTTCTACAGCTCAGGTGATCATTCCTGCAAACCAATTCTGGAAGGCATAACCTGAAACACTACAAAATTTGAATGTATGATTATAATTTATTGGTACTTAGCTAACAAGTAAACAATCTAGAAAATTTAATTTACTGAATTCTGAATATTCTTATCATTATTAACCCTACAGCCTATTTAATGTAGAATACTATTCGAGGATGTGAATAAAAAAAAATATTAACTGAATGATCGTTTGATGTTTAAAATTATTTTACTTCATTACCTGTAATGGACTGGTAAAACCGTAAGTCAGCCATTAATCCTCTGACAAAACTGATGAAAACCACAGGCCCTTTTTTGGCTGACTACTTTTACTCTTTATGAAAAATCTAATGGAAACTTAGCATTTGCTGATAATCACTCTATCTCCACGTAGTCAGAGTGAAAAAAATCGATTTGGTGACCCCTCTACAAGACTGTTAAATCTTGAAAATGTTTGGACAGATTTTTGTGATGGATTCAGAGCACAGATTATCGAATTGCCCGGTTTTTTCTTACTAGATTGCCAAAAGCTAAAACATGATCTAGGTTAAAAATGCCCTATTTTTACCACCGAATATAAATTTAATAGAGGACGCATGTGAAACAAAAATTGGCCCTATAACGTTATCGATAGTTTGATGTGGAAGTTTCTAGTTTACTTAGAAGATAATATTATGATGACTTAAGCCAGAGAGGGCAAATAGTAACCTACCCCCATTATTCATGTAGAGAGGAGGTTAGGCCTCAAATGGCTACATACTATTCCTCTGACACACAATTTTACTATAAACAAAAATGTTAACCATTAGGTATACACAACAGAAACTGAATATTCAATTGTCTTTCATGGCATTGTCCAGCTGCTCCAGTTCATCAAGTTCCCGTACTGGGATGTTTGCCGAACATTCGTTAACAGTAATAAAAGAATCAGTTAGATTGATCGGATTTTTATCGAATTTGGCTGCCAAATCATTGAGAGTATTATTCGTAACATCTGTCGAATAGAATAGAAGAAATAAATACATCTAAAATATGAGTCTGCTCTGAACTTCGATTCATGCATCACTGCAAACAATATTTTTCATCTATTTAAAGGAACATTCAAGTGACATAATATTATAAGAATGTAAAATATCTACAGTATACTTACCAATTTTCCTTCTCATGGCTTTATTATCTTTGCGTAAGGCAATCAGCTCTTTATAAATATCTTCAAGAGTATTAGGTGTAGGTGATTTTTTTCTGAGAACGGGAGGCTCAGCAGAAGTTTTCTCAGGTTTGCTGTCGGCTGGTACGGTTTTTGTCACCAATTCTTCATTAGTGACTCTACTGAGCCCCTGCTCTCCTGTACTGATCTCTTGAACAATGTAAAGGTTTGCAAGTTGAAAGCTTAAAAAAGGAGAAACTTAGGACTACAAACATAAACCTTCACCCCATTATTTTTTTACATCGCCAAATTTTTTTGACAAAGATTTTATCCCGCTGATCATATCTGAACCAGAATGTGAATCTGTACCTACATGGTTTAAAACTTTTTATATTCAATTTAAAAAAAAATTATCCCTAGAAATAATTAAATAGGTAATCTACGTATCTACGTTTCAGAGTAGGTAATACTGTACAGTATTCTTTACCATTGAAAATTCCCTGAAGGTGATTGTTCTTTTTAATTTGTGGATTTTTCCGATAATATATTAGGAGGAAGGGGTAAGCTCCTTTTACGAATTATAATCCGAAATCGTTGATTCGTGAAAACAAAGAATACCCTTTTTTTTATTATAAGCTTTTATTCTACTGACTACTGCGATTTTAAAATATACCAATACTGCGGCCAACCTTTCACATTGAAATAATATTTTATTTCGAATGAAGCTAAGTCAAAAAAAAAGTAAAACCAAATCTTTTAATGATTCGTTTGTAACGAAAACTTATTTTGATATTTTTTTCAATAGCATGTATAGTATATTTTTAAATCCACTTCAAATTTTCCTTTTTAAATAATTTCTAAATTTTAAATTTCTTATCTACAATGATGCCATTTTTGTGTACAAAAGGTGAGTCCAGAATATTTTATAAGTACTCCATGAAAAAAACAGGTGTGAGTTCCAAATGGGCTATATTCATGAAGGATTGATGTGTAAACATAATAATAATGTGGTTAGGTGCATGCTCGAAGTGTTGTGCACCCACACAACCACACATCCACATACCACACAACCCATAACACACATAAATGAGAGTTACAGTTACGCAAATATGGTGATTGTAATTCTCATTTAGCTCCTACCATAGACTGAGCGCTAAGACTTTACACATCAAAAAATAAAATAAAAACTTCATTCTTTCCTTTGACTATATAGTACTGGACCAGTAAAGCTTCATAAGACTAATGTATTTTTTAATGTTAATACATGCCGGTAAAATAGTAGGCAACCCTCTGCCTCAATTTCTGCATATTTTCATTATTTTGCTTGAATTCACCAATTTAGATACATCTGATAAAGGCGTCCCATAAATTTACAAGGATAGCGTACATAAACACAAAGCAAAATATGTCAGAAGTTACACTCTGGTTGCCTTTTTAGCACCGGCATGTATAACCAAAAATCATTTTTCTTTACTGGTCCAGTGCGTACTATATAGTCAAAGATACATTCCCAAATTTATACCCCCTTTTTACTGATTTTCTTAACCATAGAACACCTACACTTAGGGTGGAATGCAAGAACAATACTTATGGAGTGAAACTTGAGTAGGCCTTCCTGATATTTCCTTTACCTATAAATGAATAGGTAGGAATTAGAAAAATAGTTACCCAAGTCTTTTATAAGTATATAGCTGAGCATACTTCTTCCATTCTGCCCTTTATCCAGAAAGTACATTTGAGAATATCTGCCTCAGAAACATATTGTTCACACTTGATTTGGGAGTCTCAACTTCCATCTTTGAACCAGTACTGGTGGAAAAATGCAACTAATTTTTTGATGTGTAAACATCTAAGCACTCAGTGTCAATGGTAGGGACTGAATGAGTATTACGATTGTCTGATTTGTATAACTGTAACTATTACAATCATAACTCTCGCTTATATGTGTTATATGATATGTAGGTGTGCGGTTGTGTGCATATGCAATGTACATGCACATAACTACACTATTTTATGTTTACATATCAATCCTTCATGAGTATGCCCCACTGGAAATCACACCTATTTTTTTTGCTTCATTTAATGAGTCTTTTATAACAAAATGTTAAAATTTTAATGAAATTTTTTTTTTTAATTTGTTTCAGATACCTATTTGAATTCATTTTTGAATTGTTCTATCCAAAATATCAAGTCAGTTTCAAGAGGTTTATCGTAAGGATATGTTTAGAATTCACTGTACTCACTTGTTTTTAAAGAATCTTGTCACAGAGTACAGATGCCAAGAGTTTGGGTCAAATTCAATTTGATCTATAGCCATGTCAGGGGCTGTTGTTTCTGATTTGTTTGGGAGCCAGTAAAGTTTC